>VSDK01022358.1:91350-119841 GCA_009767595.1 Symbiodinium kawagutii | reverse complement strand
CTGCTGAACAACTGAAGAAGACACTGATCATCAACAAATCTCCGCAAATCTTCTGCATCTCTTCCAAAGTCGTTCCTTTGGTATGGATGTAGACCTTGGTCTTGGAGAGAAACCGCAAGCATGTCACCGCCAATCCCAACCAAAGAGCTTGCGCCCAACCAGCGATCCGCAAAAACACCTTGCGCGACCAAGCAGCCGGAATGAACAGCAACGGAAGCACCGGACACAGCAGGAGAGAACATTGCACCAGCACAGTCTGAATAAAAATCAGCACCACCAAAATCGTGATTAAACACCTGCGCCGTCCTTTGGACGCAAGCTGATTATCCACCAGCCTATCCATGGTTGTCACTGGACTGCACACGGCTGCAGGTTGGCACATAGCACAAGCCCCACAGGTGTGTGTTGGAAAAGGGTAGTTTTGCTGTGGATCAAATGACTTCTGAGTCACCATTTAATTTGATCATTAGGTACTGTACATTAGTTGATTGCCACCGGGCCAACTATGTTGCAGAGCACCTGTGGACAGCAAGCCCCATCCTTTTGCCTAGCTCAAGAGTGTGAACACTAACCCACGATCCGACAGTTGCCTATTTATATGGCTGATGGCTGGTCATCGGTAGCAAGGGGGTCCCCTATGACCTGGAGAAACCACCATTTAGCACCATTTAGCAGCCTGTTGAGGCGACGACACTGGTGAGGAGGTACCCCTACGACCATAGGGATATCAAGGGAATTACGGCAAGTAAGGTAATTGCTTCGGTAGGTGAAAACCCAAAACGGTTGGTAGGCGAAATCCCCCTGATATCCCTATGATAACTGCTTTGGTAGGTGAAACTGCTTGGTTGGCCAAGAGGGATTCGAATCAAGCTGCGAATCAGCCAGCAATGGCGGGTGAAAAAGTTGCCCCAGCTAAGCTAAGCTTAGCGATCGCGGCAGGATGATGCCTTCGCTTCACCAACATGGGGCCGCCATGAGCCACGCGTCCTGTGAAGGTTGCATGAGTGCGCTTGATTCAAATGGAGGAAACTCAACCCTGGCTTTGTTCAGAATGCTGCATGCCCCAGGCAACCACAAATCATAATTTCTAAGTGATCTTAGACATGATCAGTTTGGGGCTTTCATCAGGAATGAACAATTTCGTGGGGAATTCTCACTCTGGTGGACAAGCATCCAGCACTCAGCTACGCACTAGCTGCCTTTCAGGGCATTTGCATTCATCTTGTGATAATTCGAACAGAGTCCCCTTGTGCAATTCAGATTTTGGAAGCTAAGGCTGGTCCTTTCACCCAGCCATTGATGCCCAAACCAACCTTTGTCGTTGATGTTCCCAGCAACATCACCAAGCATGGAAGACCCAGAACAACCACTGGGAATTGATAGGTAGAACATGGCAGAACCATGGACTGCCACGCTAGAAATTCCCACCATGGGTTGAGCATTCTATGTTGCCTTGCACCAACATGATGATCCAACATGGACGACAGCCGCGAGTGTCTCTCCGACCGGTGGTTTATGCACAGCGTTTGGGGGACCCCAAGCAGCCGCAGGAACCCACCAGCACGACTTGGGACGCCCAGTGCAACAGCCGTGCTCGCCGCCCTCTCCTAAGCATCGGCATCGCTTGGTGGTTCAGCTTGAGAGCTGCTCATAGTCGTGCTGCGCTTGCAACATCACCAGGATGGCCTGTACGGATCTGAGAACGGCCCCTGGGACAGCAAACCGCTTGGCCACCTTACTATGAGGTGGTTTCAAGCATCACTCCTATAGATGATCATGAATGTGATGAGGCTGTTGAATGACAATGATTGGAATGATTGTGGTGATCATCATTAGCCCCAAAATGACTCCTATAGGAAAGGTCCAAGCAATCATTTTGCCTAGGCAGGATCTAACTCTGTAAATGTATGTAAAGGAACCTGATAGCCGTCATTGTCACTATCGATGGCACATATAGGTAGAATCGTCCTTCATACCAATTGGGAGGTTACACGATGCGACCACGACGAACCATGATTCAGATCTGCTTATTCATTCAATATCATGCACCATGTGATTCAACATCTCAACTATCAGGTGATACTGAGAGTTATGATTACACACAATAGTGTAATCATATTCATGAAAGCACATTGAACATCATCATCTACTGTACATCAAACATCATCTTGACTAAGCATCATTCACAATTGATAAATAATCATCAGTCATTTCGATGTTTCCACTATTCAGCATAATTTCCATCAATGAAACCATCATTATTGACACCTATTTCATTGAACAGATCATCAGCCATTTATTGATCATCATGAAAACAAACCATTCACCGTCACCATCATCAAGCATCACAGTCATGAAGCATGACTAGACATCATTACATAATCATCATTGACCATCATGAAGCATCATTAAACACCACGGAAACTCTGGTTCTTTCCTAATACCCTCCGGTAAACCAACCTGGCAATGGATTTTAACCGTACTTTCTAGTGAAACTCTGGGAAACCACCAGTAAATGGTGGATTTTCCATTGCCAGGTTAGTTTACCAAAGGGTAATGATCGCTACTTCTATCACCAGCCAACGGCTGGTCAACTTGGCCTGTGCCCAGCTGCTGAGTGCTGAGTGATGGTCTTTGGGTTGGATGATGATGCTTCATAGCGGTTTGTTAAGACAACTCAGGGATGAATCAATGCTGTTTTATGACTAAATGATCATCAACAAATAGATAAATACAAACGATAGCAGTTTTCTTATTCAAAACACAACTGGGACCCAACGGATTGCGTTTGGACTACCTACAACTGTGTCAACAACGATGTCATAGATATAAGTGGCAAGTACAAACCACAATCGATCACCATTAACCGCCATAAACCACCAATTATCCATTCTTAATTAAGCATCATGGACCTCCATTCAAGCATCATTGGATCATCATTTAAGAAACATTAACCATCATCAACCATGAAACCGTAGCCATTTGGCTCAAGTGATGAGGCTCAATTCCCCCGCTTACCAGCCAGTAGCCAGTCTTCAACAGAAGGGGGGTGCAATGAATGGTCGACCTTCGACCCAATACATCGTGGTGAGTGATAGCCTTTTTTGGCAGATGGTGGCAGCCAAGTGGATGGGCCAATTTGTGGAGCTCGCGGCCTCCATTTACCCTGAAGCCTGGTGCCCATATTGGCAGAATTATGAACACTTCTACGCAGGAGAATGCATGGACCTGGGTTCTTCACAGCCGCAGGTGGATGACCCGCATGCTGACACACAGGCGTTCCCAATGCCTGTTTCCAGCAATTTGGACGTGAAAGAGCCGGTGGACGAACACCAAACTTTGGAGAAACCAGATGAAATAGTTGAGCCTGAAAAAGATTGCGAAGCTAGTCCTGGCACAGTTGCATCATGCATAGATGCCTTTGACAATGCTTTGCTAGAACACTCCATGAGATGCTTTGCGAGCCGGGATGAGGATTCTGAGCTCCAAGTTGATTGGAATATGTGTGGTGCTGGGACCATCAACCTTGCTGACATGGGTGCAGATGAGGCGGGGCACTTCCCCACTCGAACCCCTGCGACCAACGTGGCGGTCCCAACCGACAGTCATAGTGAACATGCAGCTAGGCATCCCTTCCGGGCATCTGCCTTGTCGGTGCCCTACTCAGGTCCCGATACCTGCTGCGCAGAAGACTTTGACAATGGTTTTTTTCAGCATCATAGGCCGATGCTTTCTAGTGAAGGAGACGCTGCTTTCGATCTTGGCCAGGCAGTACAATTGCATAGTTTGAAAAATGCTCAATACAACCAGAAGCATGGGAAGATCCACACAAGACGTACTGCAGATGGAAGGCAGGGAGTGCAACTTGCCTGCGGGAAGATCATCTCAGTGAAAATTTCCAATTTGCGCCCTGTCCGTTTCGCTGGAGACAAGGGGCGTTGTGGTGACGATTTGAAATGGCCGGAGACAGACCTTGCGCAATGCAAGCTGTGGTGCAACAATGAGCCTGCTTGCGGGCAGGATGGCGAAGGAGCGCCTACGACTTTTCGCTTTCCTCCCAATTCAGCTCGGCCATGCACTTGGCCATGAGACCGCGTCGGTATTTCAGTGCAGTGAGCTGATCGATGCCCCGAACAGTTCCTGAGTGAGTTTACATTGAATTGAGCGATCCAGCCTGGCGCCCGGATACAAATTTGAACTTGGCCTGCTGCAAGGCTCGGCCTAATTGCATATGTGACGATGGTAGGCAGCTGCCTGGCTGTTTGCTGTAATGATTGCCATTCTAGAAGGCGCACCGCCTTCTAGAGCAAAATTGCACACAAGCCTTCACAAGGCTTTGACATTACAATTCAGATTTCTTGCTGGGGGTACGATGATTCTGACCTCTTGCAACGGCAAGTTTCACTTGCTACTAAGTGCGAAAGTGCGAAAATCAACCATCATTAAGCATCACAAAACCATCATCAACCATTCAACCATTTAATCTAATCAACCATCATTAACCATCGAATTCCCTCTTCTCACCGGTTCGTCCTTCACGGTTCCAGCTGGAGAAAATCGGGATGCGCGGCTTCAACCAACACAGCGCCTCACTCATCTGATCTCTGTCCAAGCCATAGCGCTCATACCTTCGACGAGTTGCTTGGTGATTGAGTGATGGTTATGGTGGTTAATTAATTACAACCATTAACAGTAACCATTAAGTTGTATTAAGTGGTTAATGGTTAATGGTTAGTTAATGTTAATACAACTTAATGGTTACTGGTTCATGGTTCAAACTACAATGGTAAATGGTTTCAATGTTTCTAGTGCCTGATGGTTAATGGTTGATGATTAATTATTAATGGCTAATGGTTAATAGTAAAAAGAGTTGGTTGATGGTTCATGATTGATTGACTTGGTTCATACATGTTAATGTACGATATAATGGTTAATGGTTGATGGTTAATGGTTAAAACTATCGTGGTAAATGGGTTTTAATAGATAATAATCATCAATACTGGATGTTAGTACGACTTCCTTCCTGGTTAATGGTTAATGGTTGAAGTATAATGATGACTGGTTTTAATAGTTCATAGTATGTAGTCATCAATACTGGTAATGATGGTCGATTAGATTGATTGATGGTTAACAAAATGTTTCTTACTGATTCATGGTTAATGATTGATGATGGTTGGTTGATGGCTTATTCTTAATCATGCTTAATGCTTGATGATTGATTGATGGTTGGTTGATGGCTACCAGTGCTTTCTGGTAAAGGTTAATTGACCAATTCTTCGTTGCTATTGCGTAAACAAGTGGTTAATGGTATTGATTGATGGCTTGTTGGTTGCACTACCCGTTAGTAGCGACCCGTGAATCATGGACTGGGGGATGATGTCGGATACCTGCTGTCGACTAGCTCCACCACGAACTGCATGGAGCTGGGATGATCTCTTGCAAATGTAGCATGGAGCAGACAAGAAAATCTGATACACTCTCATTCAAGTCAAAAACTTCAAGAACTTCCATCAAATTCCAACTCGTTCAGATCTATTCTGGTTAGCAGTTTCAAGCCCTATTTTTAAAGCATAAGCCCACAGAATCGTTCACTATTGGGGGAAATAAAACATGTTCAAAACCAGCAACCAGAGATCTATTCGTTTCACACAATCTCATTGTTTCCACCGTTGCAGTACCAGTTACCCAACTGGTTTTGTCCACAAAATGCTGTTCCCCAAAGTCCCTGAGCACTTTCCCTGCTATAAACCGCTGGATGGTGTACCACATCGACCACCCCCGGCTTCCCCTGGACTGCCGCCCCGGGGCACTGGTGCAAGTAGGCTGAGGCCCTCAACATGGACGTTGCACGGCTGGTCGTTGTGGACATGGCAGGCCTCGGGGTGCTCAGATCGGCTGATGCCATCGCCCCAAGCACCACTGTCCATACAGTTGCTTGAAAGGTCAATGCTATTGAGATGGGGGTTGAATTATTGAAGACATAAGCCATCTGTTGATGAGTCATGGTCAGTGGTCAATGCTGAATGAATCTTAATGGTATGGTATGGTCAACGATAAAAATTGATGAATTGACAGTAAAGCCACCCCACTGCTGTGTTCATTTGTGTCACCCCAACAGTCGGGTGTGTCATCAGAAACGATCACGCACCCGGTTGCATTAACGGTTTCGTACTTCCAAAAATTGGTCGGAAACCGGTCGGATGAGCAGTTAGACCCAATAACTTGCCGGTTCCGCATGGATTTGGGTGTTTCTCGGAATCGGGCTACCCCCGAATCATCCTTTATTCATCATTCAGAATAAACCAACCACAATAAACCAACCCTAACTTTCGGGGTCTCTGAGAAACCACCAGGATGAACCCCTCGCGGATCCCCCTTGCACTACGGGGATGCTGGCGGAACCCGCATCACTGGGGCAGCCGATTCCAGCGCAGGGCTCCCCACAGAACTGCCTGGCAGTTGCTGACGATGCCCAGGCTTCGCTCCAAGGCGCCGACCTCGCCAGGTGGGGGGGGCTTGGCTACATATGGCTATGGGTCAATATTAACCAACCAACTAATGGGAGATTTCCACCAACAATAATAGAGAAAACAATGGTTAATGAGTTAATGATAGGGGAACCAGGGGTACAGGGTTTTGACCCACAGCCATATCACTGGGGGTAGCCATAGGAACGAAGCTTCCAAGTTGTGGTTGGTTGATTTCTACAAATAACTCATCTGGTTGGTGGTTTTAACCCCGTGAAAAATACCAGTCAACCAACCAGTTGTTCATAGTTACTAGGGAAGTAGCAAATGTATGCAAATGTTTGAAATCCAGCCAGTCATGGACTGGATGAGTTGGGAGTCCCCAGTGACTTGAGAAACACCCATTTACATCAACCCTCCGATTCTTGGTAGTTTCCAGCACAACAACCAGCACAAGACGATGCTTTGACACACAAGGCGGTTCGGCCATGTAGCAACGCAACACATGCGGGTCCGAAATCAACCGCTAGCTCTGCGCTCGCCTTGAAAACCAGAGCCACCCGGCAAACCAAAACATGACAAGATAGACCTCATTTCTGAACGCTTCTGATCACTGAAACAACCAGTCCAAAGATGGGTTGGAAACAAACTGCAATGTTTACCACGTGCGATCCATGCTTCTAATGGGAAGGAAATGACAAGTCTTCTCTTGCTTTCAACTCCCACCGTGGAACGAGTTCCTGGCATGGTGCGCATCAGCGTGAACCTGACATTGTGACCGGTGCTCTACCGAGATTTACCTCGCTGAGATTGGGTTGGGTGCCCCAGTGATGAATTTCCAAAACTCGTGAAGGTGGCTGAGTCCAACGGAAGGGCAAGACTGTACTGGATGTTACCAGGACTAGAATGAATCCTGTACAACCTGTTGGATCTGTTGGCTTTGCTGTGGCTTTTTCTAGAACCCTGATGTTTTTCGGTTGGTGCAAGCACCTGCATGCTATACCCCAAAGTGGTCATGGGGTTTTGGGCTCAAAACGATCACTTCTCGATGCTCTATGTGCAATTTCCCCAACCACAACCAGTCGGTCTGGTCCTCTGGAAGTTTCCCAAGTTTCCCGCTTGACCATAGCCGTCTGGGTCCGGTAAGACCAGATTACAAACCGCATATGCATGTAAATGATCGTTCATAGTGATACAAAGAGGATGGCGGTTGTTGGTCGGAAGGTTGTTGTGGATTACATTGTCTTCTCACGTGATTTTCCAGGTCAATCATCAACGAACAGCCGGGCGTTGGTTTGGCATATTGCATCCGTTCATAGGTTGTACCACCCGTGCTTTGTTGGATATTACAGTAGTAGATGACGAACGACTAAGAGCTGGGTAGAACATTCCCCTACCGAAGGCCGAAAACCAGTTTCATTGGTAGTTGATATTGATTTGTGTTACTTAATTGGCGACTCAGCTGGTTAAATTTGTGAGCAAGTTATTGAGTTCGACGGGTACTTAGTCTTCTTAGTCAAAAAATAGTTAGTTAGCTAGCTTGTTCGTTAGTTGGTCGACTCATTCATTAGTAGTATCAGGTTGTTGGTCATTTGCTTGTGACCAATAGTTTATCTTGATATGTGGATGCTTTGCCATTTGCAAGATACAATACCTGCGCAGTTTCAAGACCCTCGCGGGAATCTACTCCATTGAATGGACCCTTCATTGACAATCAGCAACCGCGCAATCACAATTATGTGCCATCGATTAATGCCATGATCACCCCTGAAGTATCTATGACGAACCCTCACTAATCATCATTATCATGAACTACCATTAAGCCTCATAAATCATCAACCACCGCTAAGCAACCATGACTCATCATTAGCTATCACTGATTTCAGGATGATCATCCCATTTGTCTGTGGGTCAAAAGCCCGTACCCCTGGATCCCCTATCATGAACCATTGGTTTCCCTTTGAACTTGTTGGTGACTATCCCTCCTTATTGGTTGGTTAACTGCTTGACCCATAGCCAAATAGTTGGTATATCCACCACTATTGTTGGTTATCATCCCCTACGATTGGTTTCCCTATGACAGTGTTGGTTAATATCCGAATCTAACAAATGTGTTCAAAATCAAGGGCCCGACACTACTCCCATCCCCTAGTATTAATGGTTAATATTGACCCATAGCCAAATAGTTTTATATCCACCACTATTGTTGGTGATCATCCCCTACTATTGTTGGTTAATATCCTCTACTATTGATGGTTAATATTGACACAACTCGCCATTTCAAGTAGACCCAGGTCCGCAGGTCGAATCTCAGCTGCAACCCACGTCCATGGACCGCCTGCACAGCATCCGTGGAGTGTTGCCAGAGCGGCAGCTTCCGCAAGGGCTCCTGGGAGCAGCGATCCGGGGAAGCTCACGATGTGCTCACCACCTCTGCGCTTCTAAAGCGGCATGTGTTCATATGTCATATGCAAATGGCAATCATTTGTAGAAAATGGTTCAAGTTTCATTTTGCTACAAAGATGGCAATCATGTATGAAAAATGGACATGGTTGTCGAATTCTGCAATTAGATGAATTGACCACAGTGATTGATTGACCGACTCTAACAACAACGACAAGACCTATAAAAAATGAGAAAGCAACTAGAAACAAAAAACAAGACCAAAGAAAACAAATCAAACTGCAAGCAAAGAAAAAGACAACAAACTGATTCTGTGTTTGGCTGTTTTCTTTTGAGAAACTCACTTTGAGAAGGTTTTCACCATAGAAACTTTTCAGAAACTCACTGTTTGTTGTTGACCACAGAAACTCAACAAACATGGCTTGGCTGCATTGTTCTCAACCATAGAAACTTATCCAACTTGGTTGCATGGGTTTCTTGGTTAACCATAGAAACCATAGATAGCTCCAAACCTTTGAAACTCAACCATAGAACCGCTGAAACAGTTGTTGTCCACCATAGAAACTTAACCATAGAGCCTTTCTATTCCTCATGGCTGGTCCCTGCTCTCCAGGGACGCGTCTGCGGCACCATCACCCCACAGGAACACGGAGGCCTCGACATGCGCCGTTGAATAGTCAGGTGATGTCAAGGGGTTGATGCTGGCTGAACAAATTGGTTGATCTGGAAAATCTGGATATTAATCCATTCTGGGATTATGATATGGATATTCAAAAAAATGGTTATCATATCAAACCGTTCGATTATAATGCTGGGATATTCTGGGTTTGATAACTATGGGTAACCTAAAGGTTAAGCCATAGTGATTCAGTAGTCCGCTGAATGGTTCATGATCAGCTAATAATGCTTGCTTGTGATAATGGCTGTTGACTAAGAATGGTTTATGAAGGTCAACGATGATTCATTCATTCCCCTTCAGCGAGAGCATTCCCTCCTCAGCCGCCACCCCGCGTGAGCAGATAGGCGGGAGAAACTGGAAGCAAAAACAAACCGAAATAAAGAGCACGGCCGCGCCATGGTTACACTCTGACACTCTGGCAAACAAACGTGACAGCAACATATCAGCATTTCTAGTGGATAAGACATGATAGAACCATTGTATACAACTAGTTGCCTTTCCACTTCCAGGTTCGTTTGCCAGAGTGTACCTATGTATTCACACCGCCATTGACAAACATGATAAACATATGAACTCCTGAACAGAATGGACATCTATCCAAACTATTTCCACCAAATCCGTCAATCATGAATCTTTTGGTTGGTGGTTTCAACCCCCATGAAAACCATGCTTGTCAACCCAACCATTTGTAACCATTTGTTAATGATTACTAGGGAAAATAACAAATGTTTGAAACCACCAACCAGTAGCTGTCTAACCACTATTGTTGGTTGTTATCCCCTATTATAAACAACCAGAATCCCCTACAACTCTTTGAACCCACCAGCCAGTTGATCATCAAAAACCCTGGTGGGTTCGATGACTGTTCATCTGCTGATCATGGTCAACCAGCTGATGACTATCAGTGCTTACTTGTCTTCATGGTCC
This sequence comes from Symbiodinium kawagutii, assembly GCA_009767595.1. Classification (NCBI taxonomy): domain Eukaryota; class Dinophyceae; order Suessiales; family Symbiodiniaceae; genus Symbiodinium; species Symbiodinium kawagutii. The sequence continues at coordinate 109,365 of VSDK01022358.1, read as the reverse complement.
ACTTCTCCTCAGCATCAGGCGGACACTGTGCGGCAATGGCTCGTTTCGGCCTGCACGGTGAAGCGAAGACTTATCCAATGTAGGTGTTGGGACCCAGAGTCACTGGTCAGGTAGCAGGCAATGATACTGTAAATTTAATGTTTGTTTGTAAGAATGATTAATGATCAATGAACAATAAATGGTTTCGCAATTTAACGATAATTGATATGCACGCACCGATGATTGAACACTTGCGGCACATCCATCGATATTCATTGCTGAACACCAACTCATGCATGTACAGAATTAATGATCAGGGCTCCCAAGTCTCACCATTTATTGTTTGACCAAGTGAGTCATCTGAATGTTTAATTGGTGAACGTTGTCAACAAGTTGAATGGTTGTTTAACATTGGTTAAACAATGCAAACACCACTTGGTCAACAATGCAGGTGTTTGTCCGTTGACGTGGCGATTTAGATGAAACCCCCAATCACTTTGAGATGTTTACTTGTGGAAAATAGCTATCGTTATCGTGCACCGGTTTGCAAATAAACAATCTAGGATTTGGTAAGGACCCGCTGTCGCAGCGGGAAAGTTGGAAAAACAACTTTTGAGGAGCAAGGAAAAAGCCAACCGTAAGAAGGATGGATGAACACGCACGTGGTTTTTGGCAAAGGCACACCCACTCACTGAAGTTGTTCAGTTATTGTAGGACATTACGGGTACAACCACGTCAATGCTTGGAAACATGGCTCTGGGTCAAAACCCGTACGCCCTGGTTCCCCTATCATTAAACATTGTTTCCCTTATTATTACTGGTCATTATCACCCATTATTGGTTGGTTAAGAGCTTGACCCATAGCCATATAGTTGGTATATTCCCACTATTTTTGGTTATTATCCCCGATTATTAACCTCAACCAGCTAGTTAACATTGGCCCATGACCACATGCGGTTGTAGAGAGATCTTACCACGGAAATATCTACATGTCACTGGTCAACTCTCCCTGGACGTTGCCGTCTCAGCCATGGTGCCTCCGCGGTGGCACCAGGCCTGCCGGGAAGATCTCATGGATACTGGCTGGGTTACCACTGGCTCCGAAGGGATTCCCGGTGATGATGACGATGACGATGATGCCATGACAAGGAGGATGATGACGGTCAAGTCTGCTACTACTATGATAATGATGATGATGATGATGATGATGATGATGGTGGTGATGGTGATGATGATGATGGTGGTGATGATGGTGGGGATGATGGTGGTGATGATGGTGGTGGTGGCGATGATGATGATGATGATGATGATGGTGGGGATGATGATGATGGTGGTGATGATGGTGGGGATGATGGTGGTGATGATGGTGGTGGTGGCGATGATGATGATGATGATGATGATGGTGGGGATGATGATGATGGTGGTGATGATGGTGGGGATGATGGTGGTGATGATGGTGGTGGTGGCGATGATGATGATGATGATGATGATGGTGGGGATGATGATGATGGTGGTGATGATGGTGGGGATGATGGTGGTGATGATGGTGGTGGTGGCGATGATGATGATGATGATGATGATGGTGGGGATGATGATGATGGTGGTGATGATGGTGGGGATGATGGTGGTGATGATGGTGGTGGTGGCGATGATGATGATGATGATGATGATGGTGGGGATGATGATGATGGTGGTGATGATGGTGGGGATGATGGTGGTGATGATGGTGGTGGTGGCGATGATGATGATGATGATGATGATGGTGGGGATGATGATGATGGTGGTGATGATGGTGGGGATGATGGTGGTGATGATGGTGGTGGTGGCGATGATGATGATGATGATGATGATGGTGGGGATGATGATGATGGTGGTGATGATGGTGGGGATGATGGTGGTGATGATGGTGGTGGTGGCGATGATGATGATGATGATGATGATGGTGGGGATGATGATGATGGTGGTGATGATGGTGGGGATGATGGTGGTGATGATGGTGGTGGTGGCGATGATGATGATGATGATGATGATGGTGGGGATGATGATGATGGTGGTGATGATGGTGGGGATGATGGTGGTGATGATGGTGGTGGTGGCGATGATGATGATGATGATGATGATGGTGGGGATGATGATGATGGTGGTGATGATGGTGGGGATGATGGTGGTGATGATGGTGGTGGTGGCGATGATGATGATGATGATGATGATGGTGGGGATGATGATGATGGTGGTGATGATGGTGGGGATGATGGTGGTGATGATGGTGGTGGTGGCGATGATGATGATGATGATGATGATGGTGGGGATGATGATGATGGTGGTGATGATGGTGGGGATGATGGTGGTGATGATGGTGGTGGTGGCGATGATGATGATGATGATGATGATGGTGGGGATGATGATGATGGTGGTGATGATGGTGGGGATGATGGTGGTGATGATGGTGGTGGTGGCGATGATGATGATGATGATGATGATGGTGGGGATGATGATGATGGTGGTGATGATGGTGGGGATGATGGTGGTGATGATGGTGGTGGTGGCGATGATGATGATGATGATGATGATGGTGGGGATGATGATGATGGTGGTGATGATGATGATGATGGTCATGATGATGGTAGTGGTGGTGATAAATGGTGATACTTGTGTGTTGTTATATTTCCTTAACAAACCCACTCACCCCTAACAACACGCGGGTCCAATAGGGCAACTTCGTGGGTGGCAACAGTGTAGCCCTCCAAAAAATCATTGGAACAAGTAATAACAACTGCGTGAATTCGATAGAGGTTGCTATGGTTTTTGGGTATCCAATGGTATCCAACCGGAGTGATACTATTGATAGCTACCTTAGATACAACCCTGTCGGTCAAACAAAACAGCCTATGCTTATCCACACATGCTAAGCGTCGCGATCTGAATTGACCAGCCGATGAGCCGCTGAATCGACCCTGGTTTTTCCTTAAGCCAGTTACAGGGGGGTTCTCAAGTGATAGGGAACCCTGAAAAATGGATGGTTCATAAGGAAAAAATACTAATGAACATTCATCAACTGGATGATTTATTACTAAAACCGACTAATAAAGGGTTAAACATAACGAATAAACTGGTTGATTGGCCTGGGGATAGCCCTATGACAAGCCGGAGCCACTTGGGATCTCATCGCTTGCAGTTTCCACTGGAGGCGCCTGTCCACCATGGCGCCAGACTCGCAGAGACTTAGCATTCGCCTGCGGCGAAGCGACTGCCCAGCGTAGGGCCGGGCATCACCAAGATGCACGACACAGGATGTGTTGATGTTGGTGAAATGTGCTACCAACAAAATAACAAATATGTCAATACCAAATTGTTGGTTCATTCATTGTTGGTATTAGCATGGGAGCTTCTCAAAATAGGGGAACCTCAAGTCATCCTTTTTATTCACCATTCACCTTTGTTGGTAATAAACCATCCATTTTTGGTGTACCCCTACTTGAAGAAACTTCACATTTTTAGGTGGTATATTCCCCATTATCCTCTATTGATCATTAAAATGCTCAGCAAAAACATGAAGAAACCACCACACCATGAAGTCATGAACCTTTGTTAGCATATACCATTGTTCATTACTACGCACTATCATATTCATTTCTAATTCACTAATTAGTTACAGTTTTAACATATTATAACTCAGACATCCTCTATAAAACCTCTAACTTGTTCATCCACTGGTATTGACATCATGAACTCATGAACCTTTCTTCATGAACCGATTCGCAAGCTTCAGCATCGCCGTTGAACATTGCCTCTGAAGTGCCGTCCAACTCTCCGACGTAAAGGCCTGTGACCCGTTTTAGGGGCGCTTAGCTGCTAAGCGCTTCAGGGGCAGCAGCTGTTGATGGCTAAAACTGATGGGTTCATCATGGATGACTTGGTGGCTTTTACATCCCTTGCTGAAAGTTTAACTTTTAGTGGCTATATAGTAAATCAATCATATCCCAAAAAAGCTAAAGAGCTAAGTTGATAGCTGGAATCCACCCAGATGAATCTGGGCTAAAGATGTGTTAAGCATGGGTTCAAAATGGATTCATGATGGCTGCAGGATAGGTTCAACAAGGGTCCAGGGTCGATGATGGCTTTATGATGGCTTCATCATAGATGACTTGGGGCGCATGAACGGTTCATGACGGTGAATGCAGGATCATCACTGCTCAGCAACTGATGGGTTCTATGGGATGATCCTTCATAATGGTTTATGATGGGTTTTGAGTTCGTAATGTTTCTAGTGGTAAACCAATCAATTGCGGGGTGATAGTTAGCTTGAGCCATAGATGAGCATGATTGTAAAATATTGTAAGAAACACACACACACACCTTAGATCAACAAAATGAATTATGTGTGGGAATGACAATCTTGGGTATTCAGATGGGAAAAAAAGCCATCTTTGATCATTGGTACTCACTGATTTCTGACAAAAGTACTTCAATCTTGGAAGCAACACTGCCTTAAACATACTGTTGCAGAACGACGCAATGTGCCAGCAAATAGTTGCCTAAATGGTGGTTTCTTACAATAAGGGTACCCCCAAAACGGTTCGTTTAGAACTATACATGATTGATGTTGGATGATTTGCAGGGGTCCCCTATCTTAAGAAACACCTGGCAGTGGGTCAAACCCCCGTACCCCTGGTTCCCCTATCATTAGCCATTGTTTTCCATAGAAAATGGTTGATCATTATCCCCATCATTGGCTGGTTAAGAGCTTGACCCATAGCCATATAGTTGGTATATATTCCCTATAATTGTTGGTTATTATCCCTTATTATTACCCATTAGCCAGCTACTTAACCATTGGTTGGTTGGTTAATATCTGGCAGTCAAACACACCATGATGATGTTATGGCGATGATTCGATACGGGAGCGGCGGGAGCCTGACCTGGAAGGCGCAAAGATTCACAGCTTTTTTGCAGCCTGGTAGGTGACCATTTACACCTATGGTGGTTTCTCAAGCCATAGGGGACCCCCAAAGCTATGGTTGGTTTATTATTGTTAAATGACTAGTAATGGATGATTTAGGGGTACCCCTATGGCTTGAGAAACCACCAAATGGCGAGTTGGGTCAGTTCACCCGGCTAGTCCCCCTGGTTCCCATCATTAACCAGCACGTTTTCCCTATGAAATAGTTGCTTACTATTGATGGTTAAGAGCTTAACCCATACCCATATGGTTGATCTTCTTCTCCAGGTTAGCTTCCCAGAGAGCGAGCAAGAGTGATAAGAATGACAACAATAACATCAGGATAAACAGTGACTCAGCATAACATTTCAAAATTACAAGTGGTGAATCTTTAACAAATAGTTTGTCCAGAAACTGTGACCTCGAAAAAAGCATTCTTGACCACAATTTACCATCATTAAGCAGCTAAACTGGCTGTTTCCTTAAGAAACCAACGGCTACAGTGCTTGGTTCAAGCTTCTCACCTCTGCTCCTCGTCTGATCTGTGGGAGCGCGCGCCTAGGCGACCAGAAATGTTCGGCTGGTTTTCGGCATTGAAGCTTCAGCCCAGCAGAGGTTGACTGATTGTTGTTGCCGTTATGTAGCGGGAGCTTGTGGCTCAACGGATGGATGATAAAATCTAAACATGTTTCGCTGTCGCTGGGGCCAGACGGAGGGTAAGCCCAGATCAGATGAGGTTTTGAAAGATGTACGACTTAAAGTTCAAAAGTCAATGGAGGCCTTTTCAGTCACTGATACCTGCGCATACTATATAGGTACCAGGCGAGTACTAGATCCTTGTTTTGTAGTGAATCCTTTAGGCCCTTTTGCATCTTCTCGAATTCCACGCCAACTCAGGACTGGACACAGTGGTCAAACGATACAACCTCGGCTCGGACGGAGATTGTAGCTGTAAAAAAATGGCAAACATTTCTCTACGCTTCCAGTTACCATTATGGTAGAAACCAGCACCTATGGTTGCTCAATAATGGTTAAAATAACTAGGCTTAATCATGGTTGATAATGGTTCATCATGATTATAGTAGGTAACCAACCCCAGTTACGATAATGGTAGAAACCAGATGATTACCTACTATATTGTCTAGAGACTGGAAGCATAGGGATTGATTGGTTGGTTGCTCAATACCTGTGCATGGCAGTACGGGTTCATGGTCATTAATGGCTTTTTTTTTGCGGTGGTCGATGCTGGTTTACGATGTTAATACTTGACCTGTAAAGACAACCACAGCAATTAATAATCATCCTATCAACAGGGTGAAAACAACAATAATATAATGTAATGATGGGGATACAAGATATACCCCCACCACTCATTGGTCACTATCAACCAACATTTCACCAGTATTACAGTAACCATGAATGAACCCCTAATCAACCACAACGTAAGCATCAATGAAGCACCACATGCTTATCAAAACTAACCGCTATTCACTCTCACATAGCCCATTGATCACCCCCAGTAAACATCAAATAATCATCAGTAGCCATCACTAACATCAAATAATCATCAGTAGCCATCACTAATTAGCGCTTATCAACCACTAAATCATTAATTAACCGCTACTGAACATTCACCATCATTAATCACTAGTCAATATTCACCATCATAAACTGCGGAATTAACATTAACCATCATTAACCACCACCTTTGTTTGTTAAACATTCGGATACCCCAGCACCGCCACGAGCTCCCCTTGCTCACGAGGAACGGATGGGCAGCCAAATGCCCTGCAAGTTGCAACAAGGGGCAGCCCGGGCCATAGAGCTTGTGCCTTGGGTTGCTGTTGCTGGGCTGTAGGTAGCTGGATATAGCTGGATGAGCTGGATAATTATCTGTAGTGATGGTTATCTTAGCAAGGCGTTGAGTAGTGTAATGACGGTTATATCTTAGTCAGCAATGTTGATCAGAACGATGTTTGTAATGTTGATCTGTAATGATGGCTTATCTGGGCTATGACTATCTAGGCCATGCTTTGATGCAAGTAATGACAATTTTATCTTAGACACAGTATGTTTAGCTGTTTGATGATCATTGCAGCTGGTTTGATAAACATATATAGCTGGTTACATATAGCTGGTTTGGCATCAGCATTATTTGTGAATTTTAAAGCTCAGATGACTCAATGATGGAAAATTGGCGACAATAATGAAGGTTGAGATATGTTGAAGACTTGATAGTGGGAAATCATGGATTGTACTTGTATCCATCATTAACGTTCGAGAAAGCTCTGATAGACCTGGTTATAGATTCGATCAAGGTTTGTTGTTGAATAGCTGGCTGGTTAGAACTTCTTGGTCTATAAAACTCAGGTGACCAGCTGTTGGGCGATAAATGAACATATCTAAGTGTAGGGTATCACATGGTATCACCTTCGCCAAAGACCCAAGTTTGCGGCTGCATGCGCACTCCCCCGTGGCAAACTGCTGCAAGTCACCATGGCTACTGGGTTACCTGGATGATCATCCCATTCAGACGTAACCATGGAGTTTGTTCAGCCGTCTATAAATTGGTCCACAAAAATGGTAGTTGCTGAGCATGGTTACCAACAAAGTTTCTAAGTAGTTTATCCCTGGTACCCTAACTCACCATAGTTTCTACTTGTTAGTTCCTCAAGTAACCATCGATGATCATCCAAGTAGTTCACTAAATTTACTAACCAGGTACTAATCAGTTCCATTCACCCACCTCAACATCCCTTTTGCGCGCAAACAAAAGTGCTGCTGGGCGGCACTGATCTGCACGGCATCATGGCAGGAACCTGAGCTGAGATGAGCTGAGCTGAGCTGGTTGGTTGGTTGGTACAAGGTTGGGCCCCTGGTTATAAGTTGGTTAATAAGCCATGTAACTATGGTCACACCTCTATGACTGGTAGTTCCCCTAGTTGTAAGCCAACTTAGCTAATGATTGGGAGCCCCAACAGGTAGTTGATTCATGACAACTCCTGATGACTTGCTGAATTATCCATCAATGCTTTAGCTGGTGAGTAGTTTTTGGTGAATTGATGGCAATTCTGATGGTTACTTGATTAGTGGTCAATCCAATGGTTAGTTGATGAAGGCTTTTTTGGCGAATGGATCATCTTCCATGAACTCATGGTTGGTCGATGGTCAAGTAAGCTACTGACTTCCATGGCGTCCAGTTGATGGTAAGGATTGATCAGAAGTTCATGTGGGCTTGTCCAAACATGGTCGTACGCCTTCCGATAAGCAAGCAATTTCATGACACAATAAGTTGGTTTGTCAAAAGGTAGTGGTCAGGGTTGATCATATGGCTAGCTGATGGCTCACGGCTATTTAGTTGGTTAATAAGGGTGACTTCATGCTAATCGTTGATGGATGTGGATGGTCAATTTACCGATTAATATTGATAATTGTTTATATGATTTTTGATGATGGTAATATTTGATGATTGTTGATAATGGTTGATGATACTATACCTGATGTTTGTTCGATAATTGATGGTTGACAACCGGTTAGCAATGGTTCACGATGATCGTTGATCATAGCCTCAAGTGCGATGAAGGGGACCCAAGTCACGACCGGGGAATCGATCCCAGTGATTTGACGTTAAGTTGCCCAACGACAAAGTTCTCCGACTGATCACGTTGCACTTTGGCCAATAAATAAATACGGTTTCCCGTAAAGAAATGATTTCCATGCAAAAATCACAATCAAATTATATCAGTGCGTTGCTTGGCTCTATGAAGTCTATGCCTCGGCGATTTCATCTGAGCTCATGGCCAAGTTGCCAGCAATGGCGCCATTCAACGAATCCAAGGATGGCCGTTCTTGACCCAACCTGGGGCTTGGCTGAGGCGGGGTATCAAAAAACTGAACCTCATCTCTTTTTGAGGCTAGCCATCCTGGTTGGTGCTTTGAATCCCATATTAGTCAACCAGGGGTTGATTGATCCTGGGTAGCCATTAACTTAACTAGGGGTACCTTCCAGCTATTCGGGGTTATAACCCAACTGCTTGGTGGTTGAACCACCCCTATGAAAAATATGAGTCAACCAACCAATGGTTAATAACTACTAGGGAAAATAAAAAATGTTTGAAACCATCAACCAGCATCATGATCATACACTTCTTGGCTTGGGGCACACCAAACAGCAGGCAAGATTAGCTGTTGTATCACCGGAACCCTCGGATCAACTCTGATTTTGTGCACACCTGAAACGTCTCGCTGCATCTAGTGGTCCTTCTTGAAGTCGTATACTCCACTCTAAAAATCATCACAAATAACTGTTGATTCATGAAAAAAATCAAGGAGTCGTCCATCTTCCACCAACTCCTGCAAATCACCATCCAACCAGCGCTGGCCGCTGGGTCCTGGACAAAATGCGACAGAGCTCCAAGTAGCGTTCATTCTCACAAATGACCGAGAGATCCTTGGCAGATCGTGCACACGGAATCCCTACATGGCTTCAGAGCTGCCAGTGTTCTAGCATCAAAAGCATCTGGATGAACCCAGTTGAGCCACAACCAAGCGAGAAACTGAGGCAACCAGGACCTATTATCCATGGTTTTCCCTCAAGTTTGGTGCAACCAGGAGGTAAGGCTTCTTCGTTGCTATGCACCAACTGAAACTCATCCAGTTTTCCTTGGGTACATATTTACATGATCGATAAACATGCACATGTACAATCGTGTGTAGAAACACATATGCAGCTTAGCCTCATGTGTACACATGCATGGATGAATAAATATGTATATACATGATTATATCTACTGGAGATTCATACATTTCTATACATTCATGCGTACTGTACATATACACCTGCACCACCAAACCAAACTATCTCAGGAGTATCGTGCGTCTGTGGTTCACTCCAACTCACCTGAGCTGGGACTCCGTGCTGTGTGTTCATAGATGGAGGATAGGGTCCTAGGAAGCTGCACAGTGAACAGCATCCAGAACACATCGTTTTGACTATAACCATCCACATGAAACCCATAAAAATTAGCAACTGAGTGTGGCAACCCATGAAATTGGCCAAGTGTTCTTTCCTGCTGTAGACAATTTTGTGTGGCGCTGAATCCCATTCTTTCAGAGCACTTGGGGCTTGGGTATAACCAGGGTTCGGAGACCAACAACTATCAACCAACATGAGCAGCGGGAAATCAGCTATGAATGGTGGATTTTCCAGCCATTTTAGCTACAAAACCAGCAATCCGAATGTCTAAACATGTCGAGAGATATGTGACTTTCCCGCCGACTAGCTCAAGCATCATTAACACTTTTTCCTCATCATTCATCATCATGGCTGTTTACTAGCCACGACATACCCTTGTTCACAATCAACTATGATCTATGATTGATCGATAACAATCAACTACCAGTGACTATCAGTATCAGTAACTGATAGTTGATTCATCAGTTACTATCAGTCACTATCAGTAACTATCAGTAACTATTCGTAACAATCGGGATGAGTTTCCTGGCTGGTCCCTACACACTTGAGATTCGGCTCACGACTCGGCACTATGGATGGCCGTGGTCACGGATGGCCGCCAGGCTCAGTGGTAGAGTTCGCATCCGTTAAGCACAACATCAACCAGGTAGTACCTGGTAGCATGATGCTTAGACCAACCCTGGAGGTAAAGGGCTGACAGAACGCCAGATCGACAGGGACTGTGGCAATATGAAGGTATGAAACATGTTGTTGATCCATGAGCACTGGGGTCAGATTGGCTCAGTTTGGACATAAATGGAGGTTTCTCAAAATAGGGGCATTCCCGAATCATCCTTTTTATACAACAATTTTATAAACCAACCATTTATTGGGGGACCTTGTTTGAGACACCACCAAATAAGTATCAAGTGGAAAAAAATTGAAAAGCTATACGTTCACAGTGAATTCATTGATCATAGATTTGAAAGATGTCATTGGACACATCACAAACCAAGAGTCATTCACACAGGCTCTTATCCGGTGGTGGAATTGATGTGAAGATTTTCTTGGCCAACAAGTCAAGTACACAACCTCTTCCAATCATCAATCTCCCCTTGTCCCAACCCAAACTACAAGACCCTGTGGCTATGGACTATGGGTCAAAACCATGCACCCATGGCGTACCATCATCAACCACTGTATTCCCCACTATTGTTGGCTATTATCCCCAATCATTGAAAGCTAATATTGACCCGTAGCCCTATTGTGTCAGGGTCATCCAGGGGTCGGAAACGGGTATGCCATTGCGGGAGCTGAGGCATTGACAATGCAGCATTGTAACATTGCACACTGACCTCACAAAGGGCTGAGACGAGTCGGGTCGTGACAATTTTCACTTTTCATCATCATCATCATCATCATCATCATCATCATCATCATCATCACCATCACCATCATCATCATCACCACCATCACCATCACCATCACCATCACCATCACCAGCACCAGCACCAGCACCAGCACCAGCATCCTCATCGTAGCAGTCTTGATCGTCATCATCATCATTCACCATGGTAATCAATCATCTATTCATCATGACCCGCTGTGAAGCTCATCGTCATCATCGTCATCATCGTCATCATCGTCATCATCGTCATCATCGTCATCATCGTCATCATCGTCATCATCATCATCATCATCATCATCATCATCATCATCAATAATTTACCATTATATCCCCCAGTATTGTTGGCTGCTCTCCCCTTTAGTTAACCACTATAGTTAACCATGGTTGATCACCATGGCCATCATTGCCATCATCTCCTCTCCGAGCTCCCCGGCCTCTCCACCCTCAAAGGGCCATACCGACACCGAGGACAAAACCGCCGAGGGGAAGGCATCTTTGACCTCAACCGGAAAGATGCCATGTTGTCATGAATTCAGAATTGGTTTGTTGATAATTAATGGCTAGTCAATTATAATGTAAGGTCAATGTTTAATGGATAGTTAAGTTATAATTGACTAACTATGGTTGAGGTCAATGTTATAACAACTTAAGGTCAATGTTTAATGTTAAAGGTTGGTTAATGTTTGGTTGATGGTTCGCGAATGGTTCTTGATTAATTCATGGCTGATGAGTTGATGGACAATGGTAATTGACAGGGATTGAAAGTTGATGGTTGAACCCAGCTGTTGGTATAGGTCCACTAGTACGCAGTGGGGATGGTTGAGATTGACCCACCCACACCCATGTAGCTCGTGTATCGGTATATCCCCTATTCCTGTTGGTTACTCTCACCAAAAATAAACCACTTCACATTACCAATCATTATCAATCCTTACTGACTATCATTTACCATCGTCAACCACTTCTATGACCCCTTACTTACTTACCATTATTCATTAACTATCATCAACCTATTAACCAACTATTGACCACTTATTAATACATTAATCATCATTTTCTGCATTTTCTGGCTTGGCTCCATGTGATACTTGGCATCATGATCGGTGAACCAAGAACCATCGTTGTTGAGCCATGTTAAGCATCATCGTCAAGCATCATTAGTTCATCATCGTAAACCACCCGTAACCCGGTCTAACCCCTAATGATTTATTACTTAACCATGTGGTGGTTTCTTAAAATGGGGGTACCCCTAAATCATCGAATAGTAATCCGTTATAGTCATAAACCAACCATTTTTGGGGTACCCCTATTTTGAGAAACCCCCATGTCAATCATCATCACCGTTACCATTTCCCACACCTTCAACCTGCTTGGCCATCGGCTTGCTTGGTCCCCGCGCGGCACGAAGGATGAAGGAACCCAGGCCGCTGCCCGTGCCGCCCGCAACACTGTGCAAGGCCTGCGAGGGACGCCACAGGAGGGCATGGCAGCTGCAAGGCTGCCATGTTCACGGTGACCATAGCGAGTTTCTCAAGAAATGTTTATGAATGCGGGTGAATGATGATTGGCCATGGGTCAAGCAGTTCACCATCAATAATGGCTTATAATGACCAACCAAATCATAGGGAAAACAATGGTAAATGATAGGGGAATCAAGGGTACGGGGTTTTGACCCACAGCCGATTAACAGTGGGTTAACAGTGGGTTAAGAGTGGGGTTGAGTCTTGCATGAATCTTTATGGTCAATTGAGCATGGATCAAGCATTAAATGACCATTATTAGCTGATCGACCAGGGGTTGATCCGTTAAGAAATGGTCCATCATAATAAACCATCTTGATCCGCCATCCAGCAACACTTGTGGATCTTCCATTCGTTGACGTATAGCCTTAGATATTCCTGGATTTCAGGGTGGCATCATACATGAAAAGCTCGATCAATTCAGTGGACTAACCCCACTATAAAAAAGGATCGTGACAGTAGCGCCTAATGGCCGTTGATGGTCAATGATCAATGATCGTTGTTGGTGATTGATGTGGCCTGGTGTGGTCGATGATGATTCTCCCAGTTCAAAGCAGCCAATAAGCCTGGCACAGGCACTATCGCGGCGCATCTTTTCGAGCGAACGCCCACTGACTTGCGTTAGCGAGTCCGGGTACAGAGCTCAGGTAAACGTCTGGGCATGCTGGGTTTTTTCCTCCAAAGAAGGTAAGCCAACCTGCAGTGGAAGGCACCGTGTTGCTGTCGCTGAAAATTCATCGCCGGATGAATGTCCACGAAGTTACGTCCCCGCGGCTAGTTAACTTGGGTGAGTTCACATTTGGATAACTAGCGATAATGATGGACATGACTGTGACATGACTGTGACATGACTGTGACACAACCATACTTCAAAGGCAAATCTTAACCAACTTCAGAAGCTGTGGGGCATCACTTTGCAACGCAGCCAGTTGTTTTTTGTTGCGCCCTTAATGATGGGGGAACCAGTGGTACGAGGTTAACTGAACCATAGCCATATCATATAAGATTATTGATCTGGTTGGTGGTTTCAACCCCTATGAAGAATATTAGTCAACCAACCATTTGTTCATGGCTACTAGGAAAAGTAAAAAATGTTTGAAACCACCAACAGTGATGTACGGACCCGACTTGGCAACCCAAGCCCCACAGATTAATTTCTTCCGAATTGGTCGAACAGGGGCTGCCCTGCTGCCCTCGCAGCCCAGCCAAGCTGCTTGTACATCCTCTCCTGGCGCTGATCAAGGTCTCGAAACTCGGTGTTGTTGACCGTACTGGGAGTTGGTAGTTGTTTTGGTTTGTACAACTAACAACAACCAAGTTACATTGGTAATTATTGGTAGCTTATTAGTAGTTATTGGTAATTAGCTATTGTTGTTTGCCTATGTTGTTAGGTTTTTGGTAGTTCTTGTTAACTGACATATTGTTCTTAGTTTTGAAACCACTACTGTTAGTTGACAACCCATCATACTCTAAGTTGATGTTAGTTGTTAGTACCAGTATATAGCTAATACTACACTATGACAACTAACCGGTAGCTATTGGTAGTTATTGAACTCGATTAGAATCAACAACTGGTAGCTGTAGCCAAAACTAGTGACTTGTCATCTCAATAAAGAACCATGACCACCAAGAACTGCAGCACTTGTCGCAGCTTGGAAAGAAAGCTTTCCACCAGCGGGCATTGAATGGGAGTCGGAGCCATGATGATTGATATCCAGCGTAGAATCTAGCAGTGGTTGCCTAGTTTGTTCAGCGGGGTGTTGTGTTTAGTTTCTTGGTGCTATTTGGCGTTGTTTGGGGGTGATGGGTATCGCTTGGTGTTGCTTGGCGTTATTATTGTTGTTGCTGCTGTTGTTGCGACTGGTGGATGTTGTATTGTTGTTGTTAGCGGTGCTGCTGTGGTGGTTTTGGTTGCAGTTGTTGCCGCTGCTGTCGCGATTGTTTGTTGTTGTCTTTGCCAGTGACGACCGTGATGTTGATGATTACAACTCCCAGTGATTCTGCGCTGTATTGCTGCTCTTCTGCATATTTTAGTCAATTTCGCTCCTTTCATCTCCTCTCAAACATATGACTTAATCAACCAACCGTCCCAAATATTCTGTCTTTCTTCTTGGAGCTGAACGCATTGTACCCTTGCTGTCCCTAGCACCAAATTAGCTCGCAGCTAGCCATCCTTATCGTCCCAAATATTGAACAGAATAAACATATTCAAAACCACCATCACCATCTATTTTCCGGTCGCGCCGAGGTAAGAGAAGCGACCCAAGTGAAACCACCATCTAGCATCAACTAGTTTTGATTTATTCACACTGTGAGCCCATCAAGTTCAGCAAGAGCTCCTTACCCCGCGAGCCCGACTTGAGATCGTCCCAGAAGCGCATTCCAACCTCAGCCAACTTCCTTCGCCATGGGTGATGAACTGGTCGTGCCAACCAATATCACTGGGGGATCACCTAGTCCCAATTGGTATACTATAACATGCATGCAACCTGTGTTATATAATCTACTGTAAGCTGGCCATGGAAAATCCACCATTTTTGGATCATTGACCCATCCATCATGGTGACTTTCCATCGCCGAGGTAGGAGCACAGAAACGAATTGGTTTGCAGTTGGATGGTGGATATTCGCTTTCTGACCGTAAAAAAAACCTACTGCCAACGGCTGCATGAGACCCAGCTTGCGATAATCCAGCTTGGCAATTCGTTGTGAGTCATTAGCAGTGAGACGCTTTCTCATTTGCGAGCTTGCGATGATCCCCACCATCCAACTGCTACATGACACACAAATTTGGTTGACAAACATCCTCTGTATCGGTAGTAGCACCGTCGGCTAGCCAGCAACTGTTGCAATTGACAGGTTGGTGTCCAAAGCATTGCCCTTTGACAGTTTCTAAGTCATCCGAGTTACATGGGAGAGCAAGCTGGCTTTTTGGTTGGCAACAACTAAAATATTCGTGATTGAAATGACTCACTATTTGGTGATGATGGTTAATTAAGAAGTACGACGGTTAATAGTTAATTAGTAACTATGGTTAAAAACTATATGATGGTTCATAACCATGAAGATATGTGGCGAGATGAGCCACTACGAATGACCCAACAGCTCGTTGTGGTTCTTCACATCCCACCAGCTCGGATCCATGGTCGATGTGAACAGCGGTACATGGGCAGCCATGGGCCACGGGCCACCACTGAGTCGCCAACTCCCCGATCTGTGGTCGGATCATATTCGACGTTACCGGCAGCACACCATTCTTCCAGGCTCGTCCTTGGCATGGCGTCAGGCTGTGCGCAAGGGCTCATGACAAGGATAGGGAAGGGAAAGGTGGAATTGTTGAGTTGGAACTTCGTTTCCTGCTGAGCATTCATCATTTTTCACCACCATTAGCCATGTCTTATCAACCATCATTACGCACCATTGAGCAACGATAATATCTGACATGAACCACGTTCAGCTATGGTCAGTGCTTGCTGCCAGTGCCTAAAACGGCGACTGGGACAACCTCGCTGACACAGTCATGGCAAGTCACGAGTTGTCTCGACCACTGAGCTCATCAAGCGTCACACTTCCTGGTCGCGTCGCAGCTCCGGTGCTGCAGCAGTTTCCAGTGGCGATCAGAGTCAACTACAGTGGCCATGAACATCCAGCAGTCATCATTACCCACAATAGCCAACAACTAGTCTAGTTGGTGGTTTCAACTCCTATGAAAAATGTGTTTGTCAACCACCCAATCATTTATGAATTGAAACATGTGGAAAATAAGAAACGTTTAAAGCCACCAACCAGAAGTAGATGGGAGAAACCCACCACAAAAATGGCAACAAAAAAAATGTTGGACCTGGAATGATTTTAAATGATTGGAATGTTTGACATTTCCAGATGCCACTCCCGATCTTGAGGATTCCTATCAGGAGCACCTGACAACAGGAACGCCGCGGTGTTGATCCCATCTTTCTAAGCGCCGTTTCTATCACCCACGGCGGTGAAACGTCAGCTCAATGGCCACCGGCCGCGGCATGGCAATGCCACGGCCGTGACGTGGGTCTGCACGGTTGAGCTGAATTAAGACAAAACCAGAGCCATCACCAGCCACCTACTGCAAATGCTTTAGTAAAACTATCCTGAGTACATCAATTATGTTTAAATTACAAATGCAAATGTATGCCCTTTCTAACTATGCCAACATTGATGGTGTGTTTGGTATTCAATCATCATGATGCTGTGTGACATATATGATATAAAACATGTATTCAAATGGATACCAAAACAGTAGGTATCACTAGGCCATACTCAAGGATACCAGTAATCCTCTCCAAAGCAGAAGTTCATTTCACTAACCACAACTGCACAGCTTTGGCAAAACCCCAAAGGGTCAACGCGGCCGCATCGGAAACAGCTCGGCTCAGTCGATGAAATCCATCACTTCACCGTTGAGATCTGCCAGAGGGGCTGGACTCGCCTCAACTGCTGGGCTTTCTTCGCTGTTGGTATCGCCTGGACTCGCCTCATCAGCGACCAAATCCAAGACCAGCGACTTTGGGACTTCACCCAGTGGTGCCATTTCCGTTTCACTGAAGTCACCCAGGCTGGTTGGTGTTTGAGGGTTCGCCAGCTGCAAATGATGACCAGGTCGACTTTGAGAACTCATCTTGGCTTTGACTCTCAACTGTTTTTCCTCCTCCTTCAAGTGCCAAATGATGGTCTTCAAGTGTCCCTTGATGCCATGTCTGAAGTTGCTGGCTCTTTGAAGAAGCTTTTTGGCCACAGCCCTTTCGGGTGCCCGCGTAGGAACCCCTACACAAGTTACTTCTACTCGTCCGAGCTCTTGCTCCATCGGCTGAGCCAAAACTCGCCACGCAAATTCCAACTAAGCCAACCACTCGCAACGATTGGGTTGCCAAAGGTCGAACCTACGGGCATGTCCTACCAAACGACAAAAGTGCGACTTTACTGACTGCACTTCAACTGGTCATTTCTCACATGATCAACCTCCTAGTTACCCTTGTTGCTGAGATCATCAAAATCGTGTAGATATCGGTCACCAATATCGTCCCTCTCAACAACATTTATCACCGTCATGGTTGTAATGACAATGTTTGCGGCAATGTAATGTTCATCACCATGACCACAACCATCATCATCATCGTCGTCGTCGTCGTCGTCGACGTCGTCGTCGTCGTCGTCGTCGTCATGCTCATCATGTTCAACATCGG
>VSDK01022358.1:70169-85733 GCA_009767595.1 Symbiodinium kawagutii | reverse complement strand
GTGGTGGTGGTGGTGGTGGTGGTGTGGTGGTGGTGGTTTGTCGTTGTTGTTGGTGCTGATGTTGGTGATATTGGTCCTGATGGTGTTACTACTATAAAAAAAAGCGGGGGGGTTGGGGGGGGCGCACAGCCCCCCCCATGAGCAAAACCTGCTCAATTGCGTTTGGTGGTGTTGTTGAGTTTGGTGCTGCAAAATTCAAACAAAACAAACGAAGGATAGATACATGGATAGATACCTAGATAGACACCTAGATGGAAATCAAAAAAACAAAACAAAACAAACAATCAAAAAAACAAACAAACAAACAAAATCAAAAAAGCAACCATTCGAAAAAAACAAAAGAAAGCAAGCAAACAATCAAAAAAAGCAAACAAAAGCAAAAAAGCAAAAAAGGAAAAACAAAAAACAAAAAAGCAGAAAAGCAAAAAAGCAAAAAAACAAAAAAGCGAGAAAGCAAGAAATCCAAAAAAAAATCCCTAAACAGAAGCAAAAAAAATTCCCTAAAAAAATACCCCTCCATAGATTTATCCAGTATAAATGGCCATATTGGGGGTCAATAATTTTGACCCATACCCGATACCCATGTTTTCTTAGGCAAGAATCCAAATTCGCGGAAGGTGTCATTGCAGAAGGAAGATGTACATTGTCCATTCCTCCCACGTTGCGAGCATTGCAGCAACGACACAAAAAAGGCTGGGCCGATTTGATGTCCACACTGAATGGCTCACCTATAGATCTTTTGCGTCAGCCGACCCCTTCTCACAGCGAAGAGTATCTCTGTGGCAGAAAATGAGTTCACTTCTGTTCATGTTCCAAATGTTGTCTAACGATGGCCACTGTTGCCAAATCAACTAGTCTTGTAGTGTCCATACACCATCGTGCAGGACTCAGCGGGGCAACTGTCCAACTAGCACATTGGGATGCCATTGTGGTTCGACGCAGGGTAGTTTTAAGTATGGTACCTGTTAAAACAAACATTTGTTCATGAAAGTGTTGACGTTTTATTGTGCTTCAATACTTTTCATCGATCCATGTGTTTTCCAGGGCAGCTGTGGTTGATGATATTGACGCCACTATCTCCGTCTTCTAGATTTGAGCACAGCTGTTGACTGGGTTTTCAGAGACATGGGATGTGTCATTCCTCGTGGTTCAGCTGTGTCATCCCAGCTGCTCTGCACGAGGACACCCTAACTCGACCCTTGCAAGAGCCCATTATGAAGCTGGATTATTATATATACTATTGTCACCGATAGGGCAAGAACTTCACAACCAACCGCTCAAACAGTTGTGCATGATCGGTCTTATCACTATCATCCTTATTAATCCATCTGGATTTTCCATCAATGATACGAGAGTTTCCGCATCTTTACATGGATGTGCACCCCAACTGTGTGCTTGCAACAGGTTGTGAACCATGTTGTATAGATGGTTAGAGGGCTTAGTTCAGCCAGCTTATATTGCCCTAGCATCCCTGATCCCATTTGTAACCCCCAAAAGGCAGCACATCCCCAGGTATCCATCACCTGCTGTAGCACTCCTCGCCTGAAGTGATGCAAAGGACCAAACTGGTGATGCTGCTTCCTGGCGCACTGTGCAACAGCTGGTAATGGAAAATGCAGCATGTTGTCATTTGCTGTCCCTCCCCTATTATAGTAGGTAACATAAGTAACCAGCTGGTTTCTACCAGTGTTGCTTGGAGTCGGTCACCTACTATGATGATAACTGGAGGCATCAGGCTCGGCTGAGATGTCAAGAGAGATGTGTGTGACTGGTAGGAATCGATACATTTTTTTTCAATAGCCTTGTGCAAATGCAAATGTGTTTCGCTGACAGCCACCTGATGCAGGCTTTGGTCCAAATCAAAATCGTAGAATGTTAAACTTTCCAAGCTGCCCGGTACGGCAACCTGATCCAGACTTTGGTTGAACATGTTGCCAAATGTCAAACTTTGCAAGCTGCTTGGCAAGGCAACCTGATCGAGGCTATGATTAAAAGATTGGCCAAATGCCAACTTTCGCAAGTTGCTCGGCATTGCTACCCGGTCCAGGCTTTGGTCGAAGTCTCTGCCAAAGGTCAAACTTTGCAAGTTGCTTGGCAAGACTAACTGATGCAGGCTTTGGTTGAAACGGTCGCCAAATGTCAAACTTTGGAGTGTGCTCGGCAAGGCTATCTGATCCAGGCTTTGGTTAAAACAGTCACCAAAGGTCAAACTTTGCAGGTTGTTGGGCAAAGCTACCTGATCAAGGCTTTGGTCAAAACTGTTGCCAAATGCCAAATTTTGCAGTTTCCTCGGCAAGGCTACCTGATCCAGGCTGTGGTTAAAGCCAAAGCCCCCGCACCAACCATCTCTGTCAAATGTCAAACTTCGTAGGTTGCTTGGCAAGGCTACCCGATCCAAGCTTTGGTTAAAACAGCTGCCAAATGTTAAACTCTGCAGGTCGCTCGGCAAGGCTACTTGGTCCATGTTTTGATTGAATTCATAGCCAAATGTCAAACTTTTCAGTGAGCTTGGCAGGGTTACCTGGTCCATATTTTGGTTGAATGCATAGACAAACTTCAAACTTTGCAGTGTGCTCGGCAAGGCTATCTGATCCAGTCTTTGGTTAAAACTGTGACCAAAGGTCAAACTTTGCAGTGTCCTCGGCAAGGCTAGCTGGTCCAGAAGACGGTTAAACCTGTGGTTAAATGCCAAACTTTGTAAGTTGCTCGGCAAGGCTACTTCATCCAGGCTTTGGTTAAAATTTCCGCCAAGTGTCAAACTTTGCAGGTTGCTGGGCAACGCTACCAGGCTTTGGTTGAAACTGTCTCCAAATGTCAAACTTTGCAGGTTGCTTGGCAAGCCTACCTGATACAAGCTTTGGTCAAAAAAGCGGCCAAATGTCAAACTTTGCAGGCTACTTGGCAAGGCTACCTGGTCCATACTTTGGTCAAAGAAGTAGCCAAACGTCAAATTTCGCAGCTTGCTGGGCAAGTCAACCTGATCCAGGCTTTGCTCGAAATTGCTGCCAAATTTCAAGCTTTTTAGGTTGCTCGGCAGGGCTACCTGATCCAGGCTTTGGTTGAAACAGTCGCCAAATGTCAAACTTTGCAAGTTGCTTGGCAAGACTAACTGATGCAGGCTTTGGTTAAAACGGTCGCCAAATGTCAAACTTTGCAGTGTGCTCGGCAAGGCTACCTCATCCAGGCTTTGGTTAAAACCGTCACCAAACGTCAAACTTTGCAGGTTGTTGGGCAAAGCTACCTGATCAAGGCTTTGGTTAAAACTGTTGCCAAATGCCAAACTTCGCAGGCTGCTCGGCAAGGCTACCTGGGCCATGCTCTGGTCAAATTCGTAGCCAAATGTCAAATTTTGCAGCTTGCTGGGCAAGTCAACCTGATGCAGGCTCTGGTTAAACCTGTGGCCAAAGGTCAAAGTTTCAAGGCTTTGGGGTAGATGGTGCGCACTTTCGTTCGATGTTGTGAGTAGTTGCGTTATCCCTTCCAGTTCAGTTCCTTCTTCGTCATGCGAGGTTCCCTTTAGATAGGACAATGCAGCAAATAAGTTGGTTGCAACGTATGTGCAGGACAGTCTTGCGTTCTTGCCCTTGATACCTTGCTCTTGCAACGGCCGGTGGAGCACCAGTGGTAGAGCATCGTGGTGGAGGACAAGCTTGGCACCCTTCTTGGTGGGAAGCTGTGACAAAACCATGCTGTGCACTTCCCTGCCCAGAATGGAAGGAAACAAGGTGAAACGGCATACTTCCTGACCAGACAAGGTGTTCACTTGAAGGTCAATCGTTTCATCATGGCCGTCGCTCTGTGATGATGGCTCCAAATAGCCACCAAGCGCTCGAGTGGTTTGCGACATCACAGCGCTGAATCAAGTGAAGGCTCTATAGTCTGATGGATATTGGATATAACTATGATAACTGGACGATTCATTCGATCCACTGCGGTAATTACCGTGCCACACCTCCAAACCAACATATTTGACCAAGGGTTGACCCAATGTTACGGCGGCTGATCGTTGTCCCCATCCACTGCCTGCTAAGCCAAAAGCTTGCTGCATGAGAGCCAAGTCTCCTTGATGCAGAAGCTGTTCACATGACTGCGTATTCCTCTTAGTTGGCTATACCATTCCTGGTAGCTCCAAATCGGTCCCCCTTTAGAGGGCCAGGAGGGGATACTCCTAGATCATGACCAATCAACCCCATTAATCAACCCACCATAGTTGGTTCTACATATTCTCCATGCTGAAACGCAAAATTCATGTCTTCGTCAGCGGTGGCACCAGGAGCACACTGCAGTCTAGAGAGTCAGACGGGTTGGCCATGGGGGACAAACCCAAGTGGCTCAGATCAACAAAATGGTTGGAATATGATTGTAACAATCAAATTAATTATACACCTATTTTAAAGTATGTGTACATTGTTTTTAGAATAATGCAATATTGTATATAGAATATTGCACATATTGTATTTACACATATTTTAAAAAGATATACATAAAGAGAGAGAGAGAGAGAGGTCAGAATAGGTCAGAAAATCTCCCGCACCCATTTTCATCCTTCCAAACCTGCAACGTGCACAAATTTCTCAACCAAATTCTGCGCCATCAAAGCTCGCACAACAACCAATGGCAATAGACGAACCAGAGGTATTTCTATAAACCTGGGAGATCATCATTGTTCATCAAAAGGCCAGATTTGACCAATCCCACCAAGATTCAGTCAGATTAACTGCCTAGCGGTGCTGAGATGGCTGGTGATTGTACCATTCTGAAGCATGATCCATCATTAACAATCAACTCACTAGTCGTGCAAATTCCCGGTGAAGCCCGCGAGGATCTGTGAGGTATCCGTATGCCATGATTCGATGTGGCACCTGGCAGGGCTACACAGAGTCATTGCACGGTGCATGCTCACATTCACGGTGGCATGTAGATGTATAAATATGGCTGTTGTAGATAGAGAATTCAATAAATAAAGCACACAAGTTTGCACGTGCTAGTGGTTGTATAGTTGGATATGATATAACTAGTTGCGAATTGTAATCAAGTCTCAGCAACCATTACTGGGTTTTAGGAGCATTCCCATTGTGGAAAGTACCAATGTGCCTCTGGAATTGATGATTGATGTGCCAGCCATTCGTGAGCTTCAAGGTAGACACCAGCAGCAGCTGCAGCAGCAAACACATGCAAAGCGAACAACATCAAAGGGCGACACCACGAAGAACTGAAGGCTTGGCTTATTCAACCACGCAACAATTATATATATGCTATGGGTCAATATTAACCTACCAATAATGGGGGATAATAACCAACAACAAATAAGGGAAAACAATGGTTAATAGTGGGGGAACCAGGGGTACAGGGTTTTGACCCACACCCATATCCACCAAGGCTTCTTACCAAAAGTCGTCAGAATCTGACTCGTACTCCTCGACTTGCGAAGCTACGGGCATCCCAACGAAATGGCGAGGGAACATCCCAAACGCGGGAAGCCCCTTGGTGAGGATGACTAGAAACCAGTGCCACCTGCCAACTGTGAGGCCTGTAGATCTCATGGGTGTTCTTCATGGTCACCTTGATCCGGTGAATCCTGAAGCAAGCGATTCGCTGCTGAGGGCGGTTTCGGCGTTCCAGATCGTTCCGCAACGCGGGGGCAGGGAGTTCCAGCAGTTTCGCCAGCTTCCAAAGATCGTTGATCTCAGGGATAGAATGTAAGCAATCAACATGTGCAAGAAGAATAAAACCCAATTGTAACAAGAAGAAGCAGAAGAAGAAACTACCAAAATGTCAAGATCAATTGTCACCAGTAACAAGAAGAAGGAGAAACAACAACAAGCAAAGACCTCAGGAAGAAACAAAAGGAACGGAAGAACATATTCCTGAGTGCACCCAGGTGAAACCCTTGTTAGTTTGGATGGAAAGCATAGGCCGGTTGTAAATCCAGTTAATCATTTTAACCATTCCTGAATACACTGGAATTCATGGATACGCCGCTAATTATCCAACATAATATGTTCATCTCATACATGCATTGATGATGCTGAACATTTGCTGTTCAATGATTCACCAACTCTTATTTGTGTGCTGGTGTCAAATGGTATAGGATCCCTGTAAAAACTGATGTCAGATCGTCCCAATCCCATTGGGTTACACCGAACTACGATCTACAGGAGGGGTGAATCATGTCTCATCACTACCACATGCCCCGAATTGTAGGCTCAATGAAACAACCTACCATCATCATGCTCCAGTTGTTCATGATTCTTGATGATGTTACGCGTCTTCACCACCCAAACCCAGCAAGGTTCTTCGCGTCTACGGTCGACCAGCCATGATGTTCGCCAGTCCGGCCAGCCATGACTCCCCGTTTCGGTCACAGCTCCTGTCAATTCCTCGCTTCCGGAAAGGGCACCCTAGGATCTCGTTGTGGATGGTGTACATCACTGCACCTACACAGCGGTTCACCCACGGGATTGTTTTGCAACTTTCATTTTGGAAGATCATATGATGAGATAGTGTACTGGTTGGTGGTTGAACCACCACTATGAAAGATATGAGTCAACCAACCAACCATTTAGTAGTACAATTGGGAAAGCCAGACAAAATGTCAATCCAACCACCAGCCAGTAGTTGTTTAACCAGTATTGTTGGTTGTTATCCCGTATTATAAACCACTATAATCCCCTACAAATGTCAATCAAACCACCAGCCAGTATAGGTTCGTCCATCATCATCACTGTAACTTGATCGAGATCCAGGTCCGCCAATCCAGCTGCAAATCGCTCTATGAGTTAGGAGCTGTGGCTAGAATTCTTTGCACGACAAGAATCAACAGCAACACTAGCAGCAACAAGTGGGCCTTTCTCAAGCCATAGGGAACCCCCAAACAAGGTTGGGCTATTAATCAGCTATTACCATAGTTGACTACTATTGGATGACCAGGGGGTATCCCTATTGTAAGAAAAAACCCAAGTGCAGCAGCAACAAGCATAAGAACACGAATCCATAAGCACACCTCTCTACAAACTCAATCTTCAGGACCGCACGCTTGCCAGCCTCGCCCTTGTTTCACCCTACCCCTACGCAAAGTTGCCACCCCGCCCACTATGGATTTGCCTCAAAAGCTGGCATTTTTAGGGGAACACTTGCACGTCATAGATCCCTACGGCCTATGCTTCCAGCATTGGCATTGCTCCAGCTGCCATTGCCCAGCCTGCCAACGTGTGGACAATACAGGAAACTCACAGCCATGGATCCGCTGAATGAAGAAGTAGGGGTCCATAGTACGTAGGGAATCAGATAATAGCAAGGATAGTGGTACAGTGTCATTTCCTGAAATTCTATGATAATGGTCTTCAATAAAAATTGACTTTAAGTGCCTTATTGAATCGCAGATCACTTTAGTCAAGTGGTTCAAAGAGTCCCCATGACTGGATAGCACCAATCTGTCAAGCCGGCAGGTGATTCTAGCAGTCTGCTGCCTTAAGTAACCATTGAGTTCAATGAATTACTCAACTAATCAATGGCCCATGGCTCATAATGGTTAATCTTAATCAAGAATTCACCAATCAATGAAAAACCTAACCAATTAATTAATCAAGAATGAACCAATTAATTAAGAACTACCCAATTAGTCAATGAAGTGACCAACTCATGTAGGACCAATTCTGCTTAATCTATGGCCTATGGTTTACAATGGTTCGTTTGTTCTACGGTTCAGAAGTGTGAATCGATTTCATGCTTGTAATCAATAAACCCAACCTCCATATGCAAAAATGCACCCTCTCTCGTGGTCATGATCTTTATCAAAACAAGTTTGGTCTCCATTTCGAAGCCATGTTCTTTCCTTGCACAAACTCACTGTACCGTTCAAAGGCAAAGTTAGGACACCACACTTCTTCAAGTCGAGAAAACCCACCGGTTACAGCAGCATCTACTTGGCCTGTAGACGTAGAAAGTGAAGAGCTGTGGCTCCTTTGGCAAAACACAACTCATGCTCTTTGGGTCCATCACCAATCCTTCTGCACACTCTTCATCGTCCCTGGCGGTCAAATTGAAACAACTTCAGCCGCAAGAAACGTCACATAGCTTCCAACCATTTGGGAGGTTTTGCAGGCAGGAAGCTATGGAACTTCTTCAATGCAAGCCATTGCACTGAGTCATGGATACAAAACCCTGCAGTTGAACATGGGATCCATCCAGGGTTCAGCAACAAGTGGGGAGTACCGAAGGTACGCCTAGCATCACAAGCTGAAGTTTGAAGATTTCACCCATGATTTCAGCACCCCTACTGATGCCACGGACAATGATTCACCAAAAACTATAGTAGCCCTCAACAATGAACATCACAACTTCAACATATGTTTGGAAACTTTTGGAAAGTTAGTGCTGGGAAACCAACCAACGATCCAACGCAGGTCTTCCAAAGTTCTGATGACCACTGAAAAATGCTCAGCGCTCAGTTGATATCCATGAAACCAGGTAGATATGAGAGAAACGGGTGGAAACCATGTGACCACCCAGCAGTGGTAGCATCAAATAATCAAGCGGTTTCATGGCACTCTTAAGACCATGACACATTCAAAACTTGCCAAAATAAATGCATCCTCATCCTGTTGGAAGGCAAGCCAATGTTTTGGTCAATACTTTTCAAGATTTCCAGTGAGCAGTGGTTCCAGAACCCTCCCTTCGCCCAATTTCCTCTGGCCACCCCCAAAAATAGTATAGATTCCTACTGAACCAGTTTTCTTTTTTGAGTTACCATATGCAACCAGTAATTATGGGGATTTCTGTAGGTATTTCCACCAACCATTTCTGGGAGATATGAACCATCGCTAACCATTGTGATGCATCGTTACTAATTACTCATTGAGACTCATAGCCAATAGCCTTTACCAGTATCGATTATTTTTTACCATTAATTACTGCCAATCATTGAATCAAAAATGTTGACCATGAACCATGTAGCAACATTATTAACCATCATTTTTCACTTTTTGATAGTAAAGTCATCAATGTTGACAATGGTTCTGACTATATCAAGCCTGTGTGACCCTTCACCACTACTAACCGTTGTACTAACAGTCCCACCATTTGTCAAAACGATGTGTTTCACAAAATGGCTCCTATCTGTGCGGGTGTCTTGCGTTTCGCGGTATGCTTTGTAGCAGTCGAACATCAAAGTCTGACTACTTTTGGGGCTCCTCAAAGAAACACATATGCCATATCTATCCACCAAATTGTTTTTACTCACGTCTCCAACTTGTCGTTAGCCATTATATTGCACTGAACATCTTAATTCCTGCTTGCAAACATGCCAGTCCAAAGTGTTTTTTGTTTGTCGGGGTTCGCAATAGGGTTAGATGGTCGTACCCTCCAGGCCCATTGCAAGCCATGATCACTATATGAAGAGGTAACCAACCTACAAGGTTGGGCCCCTCGGTTAGCTCAGTTGGTGAACAAAATAGGGTTACTATAGTGGATATAAGCATAGTTAGATTGGTAATTCATTAACCTGTAGCAAGGGGCCCCACCTTGTAGTTACGGGGGTGCATCATTTGTGGACAAACCCACATTGATCAACCAGAATCATCGGCCAGGGGCTGCTTTGACCTCCCCCGCCTAAGCTCAGGCATGGCCAAGGGCTTCGGAAAGGATGGTTTCACGCACACGTGGTGCCTCAGCACACCGTAAGGCAACCCCGCCCCGGGGTTCTGAGAATTGGTGAATGCATATGATAGTGGTTAGTAACGGTTAATCGATGGATGATAAGGCTTTGTGGATGGTGAATAGTGGTCAACGATGGTCAATAATGGTTGATAATTACTGACTGTTTAACAATACTTTGCAATGGTTGATACTGCTCGATACTGGCTAGTTGGCGGCTAATGGAGGGTTCATAAGGGATCATTGATGTTTACTTGATGGTCATGAAATGGTTACTTCAGTTAATGACTAAAAAGCTGGTAAACCAACGGTCAGTGATGTTTTGTTAATGGCTGTTTAATCAGCGGGTCGCAAAGAATCAATGATTCATCGATAGTCACTAAGCTGTCTGAGAATCGGCAATAATGACCAGCAACCTGACCCAACCTGGCTGATGTTATGGTTCTACTGGCCCATGGTTTTGGAGGTTGGCATAGTCAATAGCAGTGGCACATCTAAGTGTCATCAAGCATCAATAGGCATAATCCCCAACAAACCACTTGGACGTGCAGAATCAACCACTATCATCTGCAAGGTCGGCCCCTGATCAGCTATAAGTTGGGTTACAATCACGGTAACTACCAGTTATGGTAGATGTTAAATGGCCACATAAACCAAATTATAACTGGGAGGGTCACCTTGAATCAACCACTATCAACCGGATTGATGCTTGGACGAGCAGTGGTTGCTAGTCATCATCCGCCAGCAAACCCATCGTAGCACCACCATCAAGATCGTCGCCAAGGGCTACCAAATGGCAGCTGATCCCAATCGCTCACCATTCGCTTCCCTGTCGGTGGTGGTTGATATCCTCCATAAAGTGCTGCTCAAAAGTTGACCATGACTGTTCTTAGTCCAAACATCAAGCATCATTGGCCATCATCAACCATGATTAGCATCATCAAACAGCTATGAATCAGTGATTCACCAGCTACCCATTATCAACCCAATTGTGTAGCTGTGATGATGCTAATCATGGTTGATGATGGCCAATCCTATTGAAATGAATGGTTAACAATTGATTATCATTATTTCACCAGCTATGAATCATATACCCAATCCTATTGTTGCTCATTAGTCTCCAAGAATTCAAGCGCCAGCCATCGCACCCAGCGGGTTTTTGTCACCTCAGTCCAGCTTGGAGGGCCATGAAAAAGGGTAGGTCTCCGCATGCTGGAGGATCACTTGGTCGATGCCGCCGGCCAACTTCTGAACGGCCAGAAAGGTAACGCATGCGGCTGCAAAGAGGAAAACGTTGACTTTGAAGGACAAGGTCCACAGTAAACTCAAGGCAATCATCTCGCAAGTGAATGCCACCTTGGATGTACAGCAAAGAAAATATGCACTTTTGGCGGCAAGAGAGGAGAAAACGCCCGCATACATCAAGGAAGAGGCAACAGAAACCTCCTATAGTTAGCTTAGCAAACATGAAAAACAAATCTGCGCTACTTCTGCACCAGCCACCAGAATGCTGGCACAGAGGCGTCCGCGAGCACCCGGAACATCTTCCCAAAGAGAAGTTGAGTTGGAGTTCAGTGCTGGTCGATTGGGTATGCCACCGCCACTCCTTTTGCCATCTTTTTGGCAGGGGGCATAGAACTTGGTGAGCGTCTCCTGCCCGAGATTCGGTTCAAAGAATCTGCACCCAAGCAAGTGGCGCTGTGGTTCACATATTGCCCATATGATGCATGAGTGCGAACAGATATTCGTGGTTAGGCCATTGCCAACCAAAAGGATAACTACTTATCACTCATAAGACATTGCTAACCATGAGCAAGCTATTGTACTGACAATCAAGAAACCATTATGAGGCATGCTCTGCAGTGGCTCATGGTTCATGATTCGTGATGGTCAGCAATGGCTCATGATGTAGCAGAGATCGGTGAATCGAGACAGTATCAGAAGGGAATGTAGAGTTTGATCCGAGACCCGTATATACACAGCATGTTTACACATATGAAAGGTAATATGTATAGAAACAGATATACATATATATATAATATGTAAATACAAATAAATATAATATGTATATACATATATATGTGTATATTCAGATATATGTATATTCGTATATATACATACATACGTATGGATACAAATACATCATAAGCTATCATATGCGTATGTAAATATAACACCACCCTATGAACAACATGATATGATAGGAGCGCTGTGATTCATATTAACTATTGGATATTCATATCTATCTTCTTTCAATCATATACATATACATATATACATAAACATATACATATACATTTAAATATACATATACATATACATATCTTATGATATGAATCACATCATTGATATCATTAGCTATGCACATGACACAATTTTCCATATCATATACACCTGTATCTCGCACACAACCCCCATAGATATCGTTGGCGCATGCCGTATAAAGACATTGCACCAGCCTACCACCCACAAAAATCTTTACCCACATTCAAGGACTGTTCCGGTCAGGGATAGAAAATGATAGACGCATGACATTCCCCATCCCCATCTCCTCCTTTTCTTGCCACAACTCTGTGCAGCTCTTTGTAGGCTCTCCTTGCTCGTTGAGTGAAATTGGCTGCAGCAACATGTGTACCTCCTTCACGCACTCGCCCTTGCCAAAGAACTTTGTCTCGCTGGGCAACTCTCCTGGAACGTGATGAAAGTACGCCACAGTGATGTCCAGTAGCCACGGCGGATTCTTTGCCGCTTTCTTCTTGGCTACTGCCTTCATGGCCTTCCACGTCGTCTCAAAGCCAGCGGTTCTTGGATGCAGCACTTGCATGTACTTTGGCAATCCCTCCTTTTCTGAGTGCGCATGGCTTCTCTCAAGATTCCTGTCACTCAAATCTGTACCTTCCGGGAAGAGCAGAATCGCAGATTCGCTCTCTTGCTCCCCAGCCAAAGAACTCACGCGGCGCAAGGTTTCCAAATCTTTGTCACGGTCCTTTCTGCAAACAAAGGGGTAAGCATTGCATTGCATGGCCCATCCGAAGCCAGGAGCAGCTCGCAATGAATCCTTCAAGACGATCTTCAAACCGGGCAAACGACCCAGAGCAATCGCCACTGCCCAAAGAAACATCCAATCAATACGAGATGGATGATTACCTCAGACTCCACTGCGGTCCGAAATAACTTTCAAACTGCAAATGATTATTCTGATTTTGTCTGTATTTTTTCCTATACTTGTAGAGGTATATTGCACTATTAACTAGCACACATGCTGTATAGACATGAATGAAAACACATGGGTGTGGGTCAAAACCACCCCTGGTTCCCTGTCATTCAGCATTATTGTCGATTCATATTGACCCAGCTCGCCACATCACAAAAACTCAACACGCGACTGAAGAAATCACAGATACTGATCATCAACAAATCACCCGACATCTTCTGCAGGTCTTCGAGGGACATGGCACCCGTGGTGTGGATGTAGATCTTGGTGCCCGACACGAAGCGCAAGCATGCCACCGCCAAGCCCAACCAAGCAGCTTGTCCCCAGGCAGCGATGTGCAGAAAAATCTTCCGGGCCACGGGACTCGGAATCAGAAGCAATGGAAGTGCTGGCCATAGCAGGATGGAACATTCCACCAAGACAGTCTGAATGAAAATCAGTGGCACCGCAACGGCAGCAAGCCGTTGCAAGATCGGAGCAGCCATCAGCACTTTCCATTTGTGGTACAAAGCTTTTTTGGCAATGCCCTTTGAGAAGAAAGGAAATGCCACAGCAACAACGAAACCAATGAAGTTGGGACCTAATTTATGTTTTTGTATCTGCATGCGTGTGTACAGGGATACGGATAGGTGCTTGTAGATGTAGATACATGTGCACCTCAGTATCTGAAACTACGTATTATTTGTGATTGTATATTTTTCATACACGTAGATTCGTGCTTGCTGCTTGTACAAAGAAATATCATAGAACTGTCTCGAACATATGCACATATCATATATACATGTCAATATCAACAAACAACCTACATAAATCTACACCTATCTATCTATCTATCTATCTACCTATCTATCTATCTATCTATCTATCTATCTATCTATCTATCTATCTATCTATCTATCTATCTATCTATCTATCTATCTATCTTCTATCTATCTATCTGTCTATCTATCTATCTATCTATCTATCTATCTATCTATCTATCTATCTATGTATAGGCAGTGTACTTTACACATTGATTGCACACAGCGCCAAATTGTTGTTCCAAGATAACCAGGCAGTTGCCATTTCCAAGAAAAAACACATCGCGTCAAACTGACGCGATGACCTGTCTGCTAGTGCAGCTAGTGCGATTACTCCTTGATATTTACTTGCATGTGCAGCTAGGGTAAGTTCACCATGGTAACCCTGTAAGGTAGCTGAACTAACCCCTATCACATCCTATAACCATGGTTAGTTCCCAGTTACCAGGGATGCACATCCAGTTGTAAAGGTGCGCCAAGCCTCACGACTAAACTGGGCCGAACAGCAAGCGCCTCTGGGGGAGTTACTGAAAGCTATGCGAGCACCGGTACCAAGGGTCCATGTTGAAAGCTGGGCTGCTGAAACGTGGGGAAACGAACTGTTTCTATATCCAACCATGCTTCATATTGGAAATCAACACCTAAAATGCTTAACATATAAACGAACTGGTTTTCTCCAAAACTAAACGTGGACCAAAACTCACATGGCACGGTTGGCTGCTTGAATGAGCGCTTCATGACTGGCTGAAATGGCACCCTGGAGGCTCGAGCCCCACAACGTTGCAAGGCGCCCCACAAGGCGCCCCCTTCATGGCGCCGGCGGCCGGGACGCTTCAGCGCGGAGAAGTAGACCACGGCACGACACTCGCCCTCATCGAACTCGTCGCCGTACTTGCAGCAGGCGTTGCCTTCCCCGCACCTCGCGGAGCGGCGAAGCCAGGGTCATGGGCTCGCGGGTGATGGGAGTGGTGGTGAATTTTCATGGTTCATTGATGATTAATGTTTCATGAATGATTCAACAGATGGTCAATGGATGGTTAACTGATGATGGTTAATTGATGGTTGTAAAGGCGAGGCTTGCTCTGAATGATCAAGCCTTTATCGATAACCAACATCACCATTGATCATCAGTCAGGGTTGTGGCCACCATTCAGGGCTTTCAAGTTCATTATTTTGTAGCAATGACTCATTGTGGTATAGTATCGATGTTTAGCATGGTTGATATGATGGCACATTGATGGTTGATAATAATGATGATGATGATTGATGGTTAATGCTGGTTGATCATAATCATTTTTTGAACTTCATTGTGTGATCAACCAGCATCAACCATCAATTAACCGTTACATAGTTGACCATCATTGACCACTCTATCAACATTATAGTTAAATAAATCACATGTTTTGAACCAACATGTGGTGGAAATCAATGACTCAAAGCATTATCAAATGCTATACCAGGATAGCAATTCAGCGTATACAGCATCATTATTCAGCCACTATCTGGTGGTGATTCCAAGCCGTCCCCAAAGTATGAATCAATTATAAATTCATGCCCCGGTATTGTTGAAACATGTTAAACATAAACAAAACCAAACACAACCATCATCATGAACACAGATAGTCTCAACCCTGCAAGAATAGCCATCCGAGCCGATCCTTAGCAAAAAAAAACACAGAGCCCACGAACCCGAATGCTCACACTCTTTGTAAGACAATCTTGGTGAGACACTCTTGGTAAGACACTCTTGGTGAGACACTCTTTGTAAGACACTTTTGGCGAGACACTCTTGGTGAGACACTCTTGGTGGGACACTCTTGGTGAGACACTCCTTGAGACACTCTTGCAAGACACTCTTGGTGAGACACTCTTGGTAAGACACTCTTGGTGAGACAC
>VSDK01022358.1:41677-69746 GCA_009767595.1 Symbiodinium kawagutii | reverse complement strand
GGACACTCTTGGTGAGACACTCCTGGTAAGACACTCTGAGAAAGACACTTTTTGTAAGACACTCTTGGTGAGACACTCTTGGTAAGACACTCTTGGTGAGACACTCTTTGTGAGACACTCCTGGTAAGACACTCTGAGTAAGAGTGTTTTGCAAGACACTCTTTGTGGGACAGTCTTGGTGAGACACTCTTTGTAAGACACTCTTGGTGCGACACTCTTGGTGGGACACTCTTGGTGAGACACTCTTGGTGGGACACTCTTGGTGGGACACTCTTGGTGAGACACTCTTGGTGGGACACTCTTGGTGGGACACTCTTGGTGAGACACTCTTGGTGGGACACTCTTGGTGGGACACTCTTGGTGAGACACTCTTGGTGGGACACTCTTGGTGGGACACTCTTGGTGAGACACTCTTGGTGGGACACTCTTGGTGGGACACTCTTGGTGAGACACTCTTGGTGGGACACTCTTGGTGGGACACTCTTGGTGAGACACTCTTGGTGGGACACTCTTGGTGGGACACTCTTGGTGAGACACTCTTGGTGGGACACTCTTGGTGGGACACTCTTGGTGAGACACTCTTGGTGGGACACTCTTGGTGGGACACTCTTGGTGAGACACTCTTGGTGGGACACTCTTGGTGGGACACTCTTGGTGAGACACTCTTGGTGGGACACTCTTGGTGGGACACTCTTGGTGAGACACTCTTGGTGGGACACTCTTGGTGGGACACTCTTGGTGAGACACTCTTGGTGGGACACTCTTGGTGGGACACTCTTGGTGAGACACTCTTGGTGGGACACTCTTGGTGGGACACTCTTGGTGAGACACTCTTGGTGGGACACTCTTGGTGGGACACTCTTGGTGAGACACTCTTTGTAAGACACTTTTGGCGAGACACTCTTGGTGAGACACTCTTGGTGAGACACTCTTGGTAAGACGCTCTTGGTGAGCCATAACAATGCGTTTTCCACAGCGGCGCGATAGCAAGAGTCATCTTGAGGCAGCCATTACAATGCGTTTTGCATGCTAGCGCCATGGCAAGTATCACCGTCACGCAGCAATTACAATGCGTTTCATATGATAGTAAGTCACCAAAAGTCAACTTGACGCAGCCATTACAATGCGTTTTGCACGCCAGCGCAATAGCGAGAATCACCGTCACGCAGGAATTACAATGCGTTTCATATGATAGTAAGTCACCAAAAATCAACTTGACGCAGCCATTACAATGCGTTTTGCACGCCAGCGCAATAATAAAAATATGCAAAAATCACACGGACGTAGCAATTACGCAGCCATTACAATGCATTTTGTATGCCAGTCACGAAGCACACTAATGAGAGAGGTGTCCAATCATTTGCGCCTGCCACGCAAAGTGGACTTGGGACCCGTCATGAGACATGCTGAGATGCTACAAAGTGCCACACCTGTCACACAAAACCAGGTTGCAAGGCACGCAAAACCACGCAAACTGACCACCTCCACACGCTTCCCCCAATGGTACGGGCCTTACGGCCCTACCGCGGTCGGCGACAAACGGTTGCGTCCGGTTGCGTCCGGTTGCGAACGGTTGCGAACACTAACGCAACATCCAGCGAACACGTCTCCACCCCCAGACCCCCACTATGAAACGAGAACCCGTGCTACGCATTCGGGAACATGAGATATTATTTGTAACCATGGCAGGAAAACTGTTTGAAGGGGCCATTCACAAATATTTCACTATTGGGAGATCTATTCACTGTCATGAACGACTCATTCACGACTATGACAAGGAGAAACTACAAACCAACGGTTATCAAACAAATACTATTTGCCATTGTTAGCAACAATTCACAACTATTTACACATGCTCACCACTATTCACGACAAATTCTTCACTAATTAATAACAATCCCCTGCAATTCATTTATCACCAATAGCCAGTAATCGCCTATTAGCAACCTTCACCATTCATGGCCATTCATCAACAATGTTTAAGCATCATCAATCATTAAGCATTGATGAACCATTGATGACCAGTCATTAACCTTTCATTATCCTTCCATGAACCATTCATTCACCATTGATTGACCATGGATTCATGGATTAACCCTTGATTCACCATTCATTATCAACATTGCTGCCCAATCATTGCTGCACATCAACCATTGATTCACCATGGATTCATGGATTACCCTCTGGTAAACTAAGCTGGCAATGGAAAATCCACCATTTCTGGTGTTCTCCCAGGGGTTCACTATAAAATCTGGTCAGAATCCATTGCCAGGTTAGTTTACCGGAGGGTAACGGTTCATTATCCATCCAATAACCATGGATTTGTGCATCATTCGCTGCCACCGAGGCACCAATTGCAACTTCCGGGCCCGCCACAGAAGGTGAAGCAATCCTGCAGGAACAGCACGGCTGAACGGACCGACCAAGGGACAGTCCGGGTTCCCGAACAGCGCAAGAGCCTCCAAGGTACTCTCTGGTAAACTAGCATGGCAATGGAAATGCACCATAAATGGATGACTTCCCAAGGATTTCCTAACAAAATGGTGGATTTTCCATTGCCATGTTAGTTTACCAGTGGGTAGGGGTTGACTATGCTTGATTGGCCAGTTTCCGCACGCAAGGGAAGCCCTTCCGCTGGGGTCCATGTTTTTTTCCAGCAAAGTAATTGCCTCTTGAGTGGTAGAGATGGGATGATTCTCCCTTGTTGGGTGGACTTTTGAATGGGGTACCGCTCTGTATGGATATCTTGACAAACAAATCTCGGTGACTCTGATATCAATATCCTGTTGATATATGACATGGTCATGTTATTGCAGAAAACCTATGACAATATATGACGATTGCCAGAAAATCTGCAAACATTGGTTGTACTTCACGCAAATATCCAATATCTATATAAATCATCATAAATCCCAGGCCTAATTATTGATGACTATTTCAGTTGCACTCTGGTTGTTGTTGCACCTGGAAGTGAAAAAATCGACCATTTACGTAATGGTTTACCATGGTTTACCTACAACACATTTATATATCTTTAGCTTCATTTAAGTACTGGTTCCCCTACCGAAAAAATCGGGACTGCCACAGGCTAGTCATGGCCTTGCTGATCACCACAGCAGCTCCCGCGGCTCCTGCCCTTCGTGTTTGACTTCAACCTCCTTCACCGGAACCACACAGGTGTGATGTCCTCGGCACTGCGAGGCCGCAGCTGCAACATGACCCGCCTTCTTGAAGGTGCCTGGGGGGGTACGTCTCGTGGAAAATAACCATGGTAGGTTCTGACTGAAAGCCTATAAGCAACTATCAGCTAGGTTATATAACTGGGATATAGCTGGAATATGGCCATGGTAAATGACCCCGTAAAGTGGGCGCAGTAACCCCGACAGCGCTGGTTTTGTAACTAGTTACCAAGTGGTGATGCGCATCTGAGTGACTTGTGCATCATTGGCCGTTGCGATCAATGCATTCATATTCATCCCTATATTATTTTTCCCTATGCTTCCAATTACCGGCCAATAGTAGGCAACCAGCTGCTTTCTGCCATTGTTTGGGGGCAGTTACCAGCCCATACAATGGTAACTGGAAGCACAGGGCATCATCATAACCTAATGTCGCAAATGATTCTACTGCTGATAACGATCTTTATGAACTGAATATTCCCTGATGCTTCTCGAACTATACCTTCAAGATGAGACTGCCCATAATCATGCCAATGGTGACGCTGATGATACTCATGATCACGATGATGACAAATCATGAAGATCAAGGCAAGACCACGATACAATCGATATCATCTACTCATAACACCAGCGACGATGACGACAATGAGGACAAAGACCAAGGTGATCAGAATGATGCTGTCGATGATCACCAATATCCCCGATTGAGCAATACATTTCCTATTATTAACCCACCATATTCCACGCATCCTGATGTTGGTTCACAAACAAGCGGCGGTCCGTAGGCCAGTCCACCACACCTTGACATTCCGGCGGATCCAGGGTGCTGTTCTTTCGACCTGACGGTCAGAGATAGCAATTCCGGGATCAAAAATGATGAGGAAAATAAAGATGGTTGATTTATTATGCTCATTACTATTAGCGATTACTTTTCCGGGCCCAAGATGATAAGGAAATAAAACTGGTTGTTTCAGTAATTACCAGAAATGATGAATATGGGATGACTTGGGTCACCCCGACTTGAAGAAAGGCCCAAATATCCCTGGTGGCTTTGCCCGGAAAGCCAACCAACCATAACCCACCATTTCTTTCGGTTTAGGATTCATCCGGCACGGCAACGCGAAAGGCCACTCGCTGGGCTGCCCCCGCAGCAAGCTTGTCCGCTGCCACACCACTTGCAGTCTCCTCCGATCTCGCAGCGCTCCCAGCAGTCCTGGTGCTACGTTTGGTGAGCACTTGGTGCTTCAGCGACTCGGCATAGGACCACTGACGTCAAGCATCGAATCTTTTTTTGCTGGCCATGTTTTATCATGACAGCTAGCGGGCTCAGCCCACAGACAGCTATCAAAGTCATAAGTCATGTTTTATCATCGCTGCTCTGTGCTGATTTGAGGTCATGAATTGCTATTTTCTTCGTCAAAGGAATGATATGGCTGTGGGTCAAAACTCTGTACCCCTGGTTCCCCTATCATTAACCAGTGTTTTCCTTATCATTGGTTGGTCATCATCCCCCATGATTGGTTGGTTAAGTGCTTGATCCATAGCCATATCCTTGCCCAACGAAAAACCATCAACAGCTCACAGAAAGCACCTAGCAAAGGGCGTTTCAGAAACCATCAAACTGACCATCAACTAACCATCGAATAACCAGCATCAACTGACCATCAATCGCCACAAGTCACCATCAATCACCATCAATCACCATCAATCACCATCAACTAACCATCATTCACCAAAAATCATCATCAATCACCATCAACTAGCCATCATTCACCATAAATCATCATTCATCACACCATAAATCACCATCATTCCAAAATCGACCCCTGGTTTTCACCTCAAAATCCCACGGCGAAGCCGCCTGTGCGAAGTGATTCACTTCGACCTGAACAACAGGTTTGACCTGAAGCAGCTGCGGATCAGCTTCGAGGTTGGATGATGACGGTGAGTCAACCGGTGAACACGACGGTGAGTTTAACGGTGATGAATGGTTGGTTGGTTGGTTAATGGTTTATCAAATGATGATTGACAAGCAATTAAATGGTTGGTTCTTGGTGGTTCATGGTTGGTCGATGAGATTTAATAAGGAACAATACTAATTAATTAAGGATAGTTGGATGGTCAGTCTGATGGCTAATTCTATAATTCTGATGAATTCATGATCAGTCTGATGGCTTAGGAGGAAAGCCATCGGTCAGTTCTAGAATGATGGTGAGCTACGGTGATGAATGGATAGCTTATGCGTAGTCTGATGGCTAGTGCTGATTATTTGATGGGGATTCATGTGAACGACGGCGAATGTTGCTGATATCAAACAACGAAATTAACAATCAATCACCTGGCCGAACAAACATTATCATATTCTCTGCTGTGGGGGTGCCTGGAGCAAATCTCGATTGAAACTCAGTAGTAAGAAAACAACGCAAGACCCATCAACTGGAGGTATGTCAACCATATGACGGCTTACTTGCCAGCTTACACCTTTGAAATTTCCACTTTGGAGAACTGCCGGACCTTGTTGACCCTCGGCCATTCCAGGTTGGGACTCAAGTGACTCAAGACTTTAGGCTGGGCAATTGGACAGGAATGAATGTCTGCCACGAAGGCTCGCCTAAACAAGGCATCCTGGACCTCCAAATCCATTTGGAATCCAGAAACCATCGGTTCATGAAACACACACCACCCATTTTGTTACATCCTACCATGTGCCTAGCAGCTACCCTAGTCATGTTCACAAACTTAGCTAAGGTTTACATAGGGGGCCCCGGTCCCTTGGATAACCATGGTCTTTCACCGAGAACTCGCGCATCGCGCCATGGACCTGAGTTTCCCAACACACTCGTGGTGATCCGTCCAGAAGTCCGTGATCTTTGCACATTCCGGAGGATCGTTCAGAGCGCCCTGACGCATCAGGATGTTCAATGATGGTGACCAATCACTTAAGAATGGTGAGATGGATTGTAAAGAATTGCTAAGGACGCTTAAGAATGGCTGAGGATGGTCAAGAATGGTTGAGAGTTGATGATGGATGATACTTGGTGAATAATGGGTGATATTGTTGGTGAATAATGGCTAAGAATGGTTCACAGTTTTGGCTCATGGTTAGTACTAGTTGATAATGATGGTTGATAATGGTTGATGATCATAATGATGAATGGCAAAGGATGCTTACGAATGGCAAATGATGCTTGAGAATGGTTAATCGTTGACAAAATGGCAATGATTAGGCTACTTGATTTTTAATTGTGAATCACAAGCGGGACCACCATCTATCGATGATGAATTCTAATGCTTGGTTGGCTGAGGTAAGCACCAAGCAGTGGTGGAAACATTGCGTTGCAAAGGGAGGCATTCCCATGGAATGCCACACCATGCCGCATGAGCAGTTTGGAAACCTGATGGAAACTCTTAAGGCAAGTCCCACAATGGCAACAAACAGCAGCAAAGGCATAGGGTACCCTCTGGTGATCTAACATAGCAATGAGCAATGGAAAATCCACCAGTTGTAGTTATAGCTGTTTTCCCAGGGTTTCCCTAGAAAAATGGTGAGTACAAATCAACTTGAACAATGAGTGGTGAAGTGGCAAACCTTTTCTCTCTCTAACAACCCACAGAAATGCTCCAAATTCCAAGGTTAGTCCACAAAGCACATCAACGATAATGGGGGAGACACCCTTACTTCCATTATCAATCCATCCACCTACCTAGTTTTCGATATTGGGGTACTGCATGGTACCAAAAAGCCTTCGTCCATGCCTTTGAATTTTCTTAGTCGGGACACTTTCCATTTCGAACGTTGAAAAAAAAAGATCGCTGGTTCTGAATCGAGGGTAGACAATTCTCAACTTTAGGTAATATCCCGTTGCTTATTCACGCTTGACCTCCGCATCATTTGACCAACCAACTGACCAACCACCCTTATCCAAGCAACCAACTGACCAACCCACCCAGCAAGGTATGGCTCCACAGCCCTTTTCGTGCCACAAATCTCCGCCCACTCTGCATCCGACGGCTGCGGAAGAAACTCCACGGTGAGCCCAGGGCCGTCGTGGCGATCATCACCCGACAGCAAAGCGGACACCGCGGAGCGGTAGAACGACGCCGAGCGGTGCCAGGTGACTTCGTTGAAGGATGCCTCAGGAGGCACCCCGGTGGCAGCATGATCCCCAGGCATGTTGGATGCTGGTGAGTCATTCGGGGGTGCTGAAGGGCTGGATCTACCACAATGATCATTAGCTAAGAGAAGATCAACGGGCTTAACGATCTACAACTGTATGACACTCAATGATCTACCATGAACTGCTGGATCTTGCATTAGCTGATGATTATCTTGAAGCATTGGTAGCATGATTCTGATGGGAGATCTTTAAGAAATGGTAGAAACATCAAGGTATATCTGCATGAAATATCATGATGATCATCGGTACAAATGATTGTCATGGTGACAAGTTTATCGTTTTATGACTGTTATACAGTATACTGTTATATCATTGCTTGACGTTGAATATTTCTGTTGCTGGTGGTGCCTGTGATTGCCGCTGTTTCTTGTCCACCGACCAAACAACCAAACA
Source organism: Symbiodinium kawagutii (assembly GCA_009767595.1). Taxonomy (NCBI): domain Eukaryota; class Dinophyceae; order Suessiales; family Symbiodiniaceae; genus Symbiodinium; species Symbiodinium kawagutii. Next base: position 61,996 of record VSDK01022358.1, on the reverse strand, counting down.
AACAAACAAGCAAACCAGCTGGAAAGAAAGCAGCCAAACAACCAACCGACCAAGCAACCAACCAAGCAACCAAACAAGCCGGCCAGTTTTCAACCCATCTAAGGTGCCATTTCACGATGAATCTCTTCGAAGTCAGCTGACCGCAACTGGTGAACTAACTGCACCGCCGAGCTGAAGTGCTGCAAGTGTGGAAACTGCGCATAGTCTGTCAACGAGTACCTGGGCCCACGACAGCTGGTGGTATCAAAGCTTCCCATGACACAACCAGGGTCTGCCAGAGTGCCATCTCGATGGAAAAATCTCATCCGCCAAGTCTCCAAAATGCTGGAGCTACCGGGGAGTTCGCCTCGAACTTCGTCCAGTCCTCACTGGTCGCCACTGACAGAAAGGAGTTTTTGCAGAAACGTGGGTTTCATCAACGCATCAAATAAAAGGCCGAAAAAATATGAAAAAATATCTTTCAAAGAGAGGTGTTTGCAGGTTCTTTGGCTGTCAACTGGTGCATTTCTTCAAGCACCAACAATGGGAACCCAATGAAAAAAATACTTTACTTCGTGTCATCCCCACCATCACATGCAAATCTGACACAGGTCCATCTGGCATAGCTTTTGGCATTCTATCTGGCATAGCTTTTGGCAGGGGAGCCCAGGTCCGGCAGGGAACACTGGGCGTGGATGATCGTGGTTGAGGTCCGGCAGGGAACACTGGGGAGTGATCATCGTGGTTGAGGTCTGGCGAGGAGGAAGGAGAAGGAAGAGAAGGAGGAGGAGAAGGAGGCAACTAACATAAAATCTAACAACCCTCACCTGGCAGGTGGGGAAAAGCACCAAAGACGATCTATGATGGGCTTTGTCCAGCAGGGCTCAATTCCAACGGCCAACTCTACAAGTGGATAGCTTGTTTAATATGGATCCACGGAGATTATGATGGATTATCTGTGATTATCCCATGCAATATCTATGCAATTCGTTGCCTGCTTGCTGATAACGAGCGCAAGTAACAGCATCAACAAAAACGCTGTCAGCAACAAGAAAGACAACAGCAGCACCAACAACAACAGCAACAACTGGAGGAGCAATGACAGCAAGAGCAATGCGACAAGAAAAAAACTAACACATTACTATAGCCACAAGTAAAAGCAACAAGAAGAACAACAACAGCAACCAGAATACCAACAACAAAAACGACAAGACGCATGGGATTCGACATGAATTGGTGGGACTCAGATCAAAAAGTCAAACAGTTTTACACTACAACTTGATACACAATATTAAAAAGCAAACACATCAAATTTTGATCACTCAGACTGCTTGCACGACTTGGCTCGTCGGTCTCCATAAACATGGGCTGCGGGAAGCAGCTCGTGGCGGCCGATGGCAGTTGGGCGGCCCAGCGGTGCGCGAAGACAGAGTAGCGGAACTCGCCGATGCTGTGGATTTTGCTCCACCAGTCCTTGCTGTGGGTAAATATTAACCAATGAACTAATGGGTCAATATAAACCAACAATTCCCATTAGTTTCACTCATTATTGTTAATCTTAACCATTATTGTGGGTAGATATAAACCAATCAACTAATGTGGTGGAATAATCCACAATAATGCGAAAAGATCCTTGCTGGCTCCAAAGATGGATCAGCCATCAACCCGGCTGGTTAACTAGCTGGTTAATGGTTGATAGTAGGGGATAATAAGCAAGAAGAATAGCGGATATACCTGCTATATATGGCTATGAGTCAAGCAGTTCACCAACCAACTTATGGGGGATAATAAGCAACAATAATGGGGAAAACAATGGTCAATGACAGGGGAAACAGGGGTACAGGGTTTTGACCCACAGCCGGTTAGCTGAGTTGGTTTATAACTGCGGCAACTGCTAGTTACGGTATAACCAGTGTTCAATGGCTTAGGAAGCAACTTATACCTAGAGGGCCCCTCCTTGTAACTGCTCAAACTTCAATGGCTTTGGTGGGGTTCACCCACCTCATTTTAGCCACAAAAAGTGGGTATGAACAATGGGTTGTTCACCCATCGAATCCAGAAAAAAACTAGCCATATATAGTGGGTGCATATAATGTTCAGCACCGAATCCCGGCCAAAAAAAACAATCCATGTATAGTAGATGTACAACATAATGTTCACTCATCTAATCCCAAAAAAAATGTTAACTCATGTTATCAAAAAAAAAATCCCCCAAAAATACGCACACACATACACAACAAAAAAATCGAAGTTCGTGGCCAGAGTCAAAGGTGGGCAGCCACAAGGGCATGGCCATCTCGTACTGCTCCCAGAACCTGGAAGCGCTTTGGTTGGAAATTTGGGTAGCTGAAGCAACCAACAAATAGGTACAAGGTGGCCCCCAGTTACGTGAGTTTCATGGTACCAGGTGGTTAACTATGCTTAATAGTGGTTAATGATGGTGGATAGTGTTTAAAGTTGGTTCAGATTTACCATTTAACCATGGTTATATCTATAGATACCATTTGCATCCTTTTTTCCTAGTAGTTACCCATAGTTCTGTTCACCAACTTAGCTAACGTTAAAGGGCCCCACCTTATAGGTGAACATCTCAACCCTTGGACTAGTGACTGGTCATGCCTGGCGGATGTAAACAGCCAGGTGGACAGGGTATTGATGAACATTTGTTGGAATAGTGACCGACCGAGCTCTTGTAAAGCTGGCTGGTGGTTTCAAACCAAGGGAAGCGGCCCAAGTGAAACCGCCATCTAGCACCAACTTGTGATCTGTTTGGTGGTTTCAAACCCTATGAACAATATGTTTGTCAACTAACCATTTGTTAATAATCACTAGTAAAAATCAAAAATGTTTGAAACCACCAAACAAAAAGGCGTTTGGCCCTTAAAGTGTGGTAAGGAGCTCCACTGTTGTCTGGAGCGATTTTAGAGTTGCTGGCAGTTGTTCATTTTTTGAAAACATAGCTTTATGTGAGGTCAATCGCTTCGGGCGCAACCCAACGCAAATTCCCTGTATAGCAATACAGTGTTGGGAGATAATTGAGAGCGTGCCATCTTGGGACACCCCGAACAAATACCTTGCAAGCCTTCATTGACGTTGGCTTGCCAAAGAATTCGAAAGAAATACAAAACTCCAACGCTTTATCACACCAGGGCATACGCAACTTTGTAATGGGGCAGCAAAAGTGTCCATGAGGTCTTCAACAATGTACAAGTATCATTGGGCATTTTGTCATTCAAACCATGATCCGAATGCATAAACACCGTATGGCCTACTGTTTAAGAATATTGAGCAGGCGGAATCAACACCAATATATCCATGAAGTAAAACCCCTGGCGGTACCCAGGAGTAAACCAAGTCCCGGGGAAGCGTCCCGGGGATTGCGGCGGGTCACGTCAGCTTGTCAGGCTGCTCGGGGAAGAAGATCGCTGCGTGAAACTTCGCAATCTCCTTCGCGCTCTGACGCGCGAAAGGATGAGTATACCCATGGTTGGACAAGTGCTGACGGAATGAATGTGCGATTTGTGTTTTTTCTATGGTTTCTAGTACTATACGAAAGTGTTGCGTCTCACACCTGCATTAGAATTGCGCTAATTAATGATGAACTTGGGCGCAATCATGAACAATGACCTCAATGGATAAAGCAGTGGTAGCGCTTTGGCTGTTGTTCCTGGAATGCTGACAACTCATTTTGCAAACGTTGCTTGCTCCACCTGATACACTTCCAAAGAGCGAGGCTTACAACCAAACAGCATTTCAAACAGCCCATCCCCAAGCAACTCCTGGTATGACAGGAACTTGGGATGGACAAGCCAGTCCAAGGTGACCTGGCCATTTCTTGCTGGGGCAGTTGTCTGGGAGAAGTTTGCTGTCCTCAGAAGTGGATCCAATTGTCGTCCAATTCGCCTACGTTGCGCCTTGAAAGCAGTCAGTCTTTGGAGGTTTGAAATCGCCAAAATCTGAGATATGAACAGAATTGATGGGTCTTGTGGTTGTTGAGGGTGCTATTTGTACTTTGATGAAAATTCCGATCTTTTTGTTGTTGTTGTTGCTGTTGTGATTGTTGTTGCTGTTGTTGTATCCCTATCGTTGCATATATCATCGTTGGTTAGCATTCACCATGGTTCACCATGATTCTTTGCTGACCGTCACTTGGTTAACCATGGTATCACCAATCGTAACCATTCAATGGTGATACCATGGTGACGGTCAACCAATGCTAAAACCGTCACTTGGTTAACCATGGTTGATTGCAAATCACCAATCGTTATTTGTCTTTGCTGACCGGACTCACTTGCCGAACGCATGATGAACCATCAATTGACCAGGACTACAGCTTCAACCATCAGTAGGCTCTACCCTTCACCCGTATGATTCATCGTGAACCATTGCCATTTTCATCATCAAAAACAATTAGCACTGATTGACCATTCATTAGCAACTATCTTGTCAAAATTCAATATTCCGTATCATTCATAAACCCGTACCAACCATCAAAATAACAATAGTAATAGTTTCAATGATAACAATAAGAATAGTAATAATGATAATAATAGTAACAATCATCATCATCATTATCATCATCATCATCTTCATCATCATCTTCATCATCATCTTCATCATCTTCATCATATTCATCATCATCATCATCTTCATCATCATCATCATCGTCGTCATAGCCGTTGTTGTCTTTGCCGACCTAGCCATTGACCAACAACAATATGATTTATCAATCACTACAAATTACTACCATTTCAAGCACCACTTTCAACCAATATCTTCAAGTATGTTCCTGATGATTGACCATTCATATCCATAAGTCCATCATGACCATGAATCATCACAATTCATGAAAATCCTCAAGATTGTCCATGAAGTAGGCTTATGAAAATCCTTGTCCATCACCGTTGAAGCATGAAAATCCTCGACCCTCACCATGTTGGCCATGCAACCCCCGCAGCCTGCCAGCCGCAGGCGAACTGCTCAGCGCGCCTGGCTGGGACTCGCCATGTCCATGTCCACCAGGACTTTCTGAAAAGCTTGCGCCACCAGCGACAGGAGCTGAGCGCGACAGTGAGGTGGCTTGGGTGGCTGGGGTGGCGCTGGTACCGTGGCGCAAAGGTGGTAAAGGTTGGGTAAGGTTGGGTGGTTGATTGGTTAAGATTGGGTGGTTGGTTGGGTGGTTGCTTCGAGGGATCCAGATTTCGTGGTAGGGCCATACTTGTTGGTGATACACTTTACATCTAGAGGGTTGAGGTAATGACGAGGTGTTGATGCATTGAATGTTTCCGGTCGCGATGCTTAGCCGGCGTCATTCCAAACCACGACTCACGCCATGGCGTTGATCATTATATTGTCTGGACTCTGTGACGCACCTCTTCAAACTTGAAGGACTTATTCAAAGGCGGTAGAATCAAATGGGTATGGGTCAAGCAGTTACCCATCAATATTAAGCAACTATAATAGGGAAAACAATGGTTAATGATGGGAACTAGGGGTACGGGGTGAACTGACCCACAGCCAAATTGAATAAGTCGATTCAAAATGAATGATTCTAATAAGCTTCTGCAAAAAGGCGGTAGTTTCCAAACTTGAATGACTTATCTTCAAACTTGAAGATGTTTCCAAAGCGTTGCTCCAACATGTTTTTCATGTTCGACTCCAAAGTGTACAAAGCTTTCTACAAAACATGCCGCCAATTCTCGTGGTCCTAGCGACCTGGTTGTGGACCTCACACTCTTGACAGTTATTAATAGTTAAACATCAAACTTTATCAACCTTTATCAACCTGTATTGAACCATTGTTATGGTTGAAACCTATTAATTAAAATCAGTATTCTCAACCATCAGCATCAACTCTTATCAAGCATCAATACTATAAACCATCAGTATGATTGACCATCACTATCAACCTTATCAAGCTGTATTTGAAGGTTATTCGCATAACCTGCCTGTTACAATACCTGATATACCTGATAACATAACCTGCTATAATTTGTTATTTGATAACCTCTATTCATAACTATTACTATTTATCATCATTCACCATTATTTGCTATCACTGTCAACTTGTTGATCAACCTGTAAGGTTATCATCTAAAGGTTATACTCCCCATTATGATAGACATATAGCCATAATTGATGGGGACAACCCCTATGAAACCTTGTAATTAACCATTATTGAACCTTTTTCAACCCTAATTTTACTTTTTCACTTATTTATCAACCTTTATCAACCTCCTTCAACCTTTATCAACCATTATCAACCTTTATCAACCCCTATCAACCTGTACCAACCACACCTTGGTCAACCTTGATCACCCTTTACCATTATAAACCAATGAATCATACCGTTATCCTGTTGGAAGCCATTACTGAACCATCATTATGGTTGATACCGCTATTATTTCTACTATTGTAGTTGTTATCAATCCTTATCAACCATCATTAATCCCCTATATCATTTATTAATCAACCATTAGTGACCATCATTATCAACCTGAATTCAACCATTACACCATTATCAACCATGCCATTATATATATGTATATATATATATATAAACCATTCTCAACCATATGGCTGTGGGTCAGTTCACCCCGTACCCCTGGTTCCCATCATTAACCAGCACGTTTTCCCTATGAAATTGTTGCTGAATATTGATGGGTCACTGCTTGACCCATACCCATATCAACCATTACACCATTATCAACCATTACATTTTTTAAAATATATATGCCATTATTCAACCATTACACCATTATCAACCATATTATACCAATATATAAATAAATATATATATATATATATCAACCATATTATCAACCATTATAGTATACCATATACCACTATATCATTATATCAACCAATATATATTATATATCTCCATTATACCATTTCCCACCCTGTTATGCTCGAGCAGCCACCGTTCTCACTGCTTCGCCAGGAGACCCAGGCACTGCGCAGGACCAGCGCGCGAATCACCGGAAGCGGACCGGCGGGCTGCGGCTGCGCCTCGGGCGGGCGCAATGGTGGGGCGGTGCTCACCTGGTTGGGTTCATAGGTGATGATCATGTGGCGGTTCATGGTAGGAGAACTGGTGGTTCATGATTGGTGATGATGATGATGATGATGATGATGATGATGATGATGATGATGATGATGATGATGATGATGATGATGATGATGATGATGATGATGATCATGATGATGTGGCCTGATACAGTCGTGGATAGTAATGGTTAGTAGGCAGACTATTATTCGGCTATAGAATTAGTGATTCTATGACGGATTAATCCAAGACAAGTGGTTAAAGTTTAACAAGGCTTCATACTTGATACGGATAAATGGGCAATATCCCATGGTATACTGACAATGTAATGGTTGATTGTTGAACCACTGGTCGCTCGGCTTTTCCCATTGGGGAGAGAATTGTGGGACGCCTGGCTGGATCCAAAGATTGAAAATGGAGACAGACTGCAGTGACTGATCCGGTCACCGAATCATTTTGCCTGACCACTGATGGGTCACCACAAATTTTCATGCCACGATTGCCATTTCTCATCAACTCGAGGTGATTGAACACAACCACCATTTTGGTAGCTTCTGTTCGCGCTCCGCTTTAAGGGGATGGCACTGGAGAATTACCCATAACGGCTCAGTTCACCGATCCCTTCCAGCCAGATCAATGAGCAAGACAAAAGTGATAGCCCCCACAAGGTGGGCCCCTAACCAGCTACAAGTTGTTATAACCAGGGCAACTACCAGTTGTGGTAAAGATAACCAAAATTAAGTGGCCTTATACACCAAGTTCGAACTGGGGGAGCCCGCCTTGCAGCTATCGTCGATGTTCAATGCCACCTCACCATTTTTTAGATGGTTGATATTGACCCACAACCATATCTACCATTAAACTGGTGCTTAACCAAGTGCGTGACTCACCTGGATCACGTTGCCTGCGGTGGTACGTAGAGCCCCCGCAAGCTGGTCGCATGCGGTCGCACGTGCGGCACCGCGGTGCGTGCCATGGCCAACATCCACGCGCTCTGCAGCACCGAGGAGGAGACCTGGGTGAACTCCACAGTGGAACCCGCCACCAGTGGTTGATGATAGTCAAGGGTGGTAAGTACTTATTGATAGTTAAGAAGAGGAATCACGGAAAAACGGTGCCACAGGGCTAAGAATGATGTCGAGAGCGATTAAGAATCGTTATGTGGCTTGCAATGGTAGTTTAAAATGGCTGATAATGATTAATACTGATTCATGGATGATCATGCTGCTCCCCTTGACAACAACTGTTCAAGGTAAACTTGGGCCAAGCCGCAACTCAAGTTGTAGCTTGATTTTAGATCTGGATGGTTAACAATGGTTAATACCAGGGGACTATAGCAAATAGGTTTGATGATGTTGATGGTGGATCCATATTAACAAACCATTGGTAGTTTACCCATAGATATAAGGGGAGGTTCATGAACAGTGGATCTACTAATCTTCGGTATATCCCACGTACTCTCAGGACCAGGCAGCAAGTATTGAACAAGAGAACCAAAGAGTTAATTCAGATGTTTGACCACAGGCGGTTTATCAATTCACAAATTTGGTTGGAAAGGATAAAGAACTTGAACAACTTTCTGAAGTTTGGGTTCTTCATTCCATGGCCAGAACGGTGACATGATGTGACATGGTCCCCAGGAATTGTTCGTCAGCCAGCTTGAATCTCGAAACAAGTCACCACCAGATCCAATCTCGAAGCCAAGACAGTTCGCTGAAAAGCGTGCAGCGTCGACATTTTCTGCGATTCCGTGGTGTCAAACAACAAAGGCCCACTGTAGTAATGAAGCATGGGAACTTGTGGCAGGCCGCTTGGCCAGAGTTCCCGCAACAGCCAGCAGAAGAGGAACGGACGAGTACAAAGCAACAGATTCGCTTCAAGCAGCTGCGGAGGGGCAAAGCTCTGCATAAAATGCGCCAGTTGAAGCAGGAACTCCTTCGTCAGAAACGGAAATCCACTAGTTTGGGGCTTCAATGGCAAGTGTTCATCCAACGGCTTGGGGTTACTACTTACCAGACCTTGCCAATTGAGGTGTCCGTCCCATTCTGTCCACCATTTACGAGTATAGCCTGGCAATGATGCATGGAATATAATGCATCATGGTAGATCTTGTCCATTTGGATTTATGAAGATAACGAAGGTGTATGATGCTTATAACCTTATATATCTCAATTTGGAAATTTTATACTAATCCACCAGCTTTGATCATTAGTCACTACATGCCATCCCCTCAAGCTCATCATCATATCCGCAACAGCTGATGCTGGACAACTTAAACATCGTAAGGCTCATGCCAACCTCGAACCAAGCAACCAACTAACCAACTCACCAACCAACCAACCGAGCAACCATCCAAGCAAGCAAGCAACCAACCAACCCACCAACTCACCAACCAGTCAGGTCCTGGTACTTTTCTTCATTCTTCGAATCTTCAGACTCTGCCCAGTGTTCTTGATACTCTTTGAAGATCAAGGCCAAGGGTTCCTGCAGAACCCGCCAGAACCCGCGACTTGGAAATCGAACACCGAGGATCTTGAAGCAGTAGACAGCGACTTGGACTCAAATTCATCGAGTGAGACTTTTCTCAAAGACAAGTTCTTGGCTAAATGAGTTGTTTATGTGGTGGTCTCTCAAAATAGGGGGGTGCCCCCAGTTGTCATACATTTATATTTACCGTTTATTGTAATTTTTGGGGTTCCCCTATTTTAAGAAACCACCATGCGTATTCATCCTAGTCCTGCTAGACAAGCACGTGGTTTGGAAGATTCCAGGATAGAGAATACCAATTCGCGTATTGTATAGTCTATTTTCCTCATTTCAGTAGGCCCATGATTTTCATGAAACAAAAGTCCAAGTTAAAAATGTTCTAACCTCCAAACCCATTATAGTGGCTGGTGGTTGATTCACAAAGAATGACAAGGATTGCCAGCCAGCAGCAAACTCACAAGTTCTCGTTGATTCTTGTTGGTCACTATTCCTCAAAATCAACATTGACCATTACCAGCCAGTACTGACCAATCATTCATCATCATTTGCCCATCATTAACAGCCATGATAAACCATTAGTCAACCATTATAAACCAAACATTGACCAATATTGCTGCCATAACCAGTATGAGCCATTATTCACCATTGCAAACTCAAACCAACTGGGGGTTTCTCAAAACAGGGAACCCCCAAATCATCCGATATTAGCCACTCATAATAACAAGTCAACCATTTCTTGGGGTACCCCTATTCTGAGAAAGCCCCAACTAGCTAGCCAACACACACACACACACACACAAACCAGCAGGTTAATTGCCACCTGCACTCAAACCACCGGGCGCCCTCCTGGCAGTTTGCCACGTTGTCACACCAGACCCAATGCCCGAAGTATGAGAGGTGAACCTGGCAGCGCAAACGCCCTCTGTCGAATCTTGAGGTGCCGTGTTTCAACTGGGCAACAATCTTGGATCATGGGTTGAAAATTGGCAATGTTGGTTTTACAACCATCAATACTGGTGTTATATAGTACTGGTTACTAATGATCAAAAGTCATCAAACATTGTCAATCATGGTGTTAATGATGGTGTTATGTAGTACTGCTTCATAATGGTTAATAACAAACAATGATTTGATGGATACTAATGGTTAATACTAGATGATAATGATGCTTTTAGACTGGTTCCTGGCGTGAATACATGTCACAGACTTGCTCACATCAAGCTGCTTCTCTGTCACAAAGCTCTGACACTAAAGCTCCGTACCTTCCAAGCTCACAGCTTCCATCCGTCGCAAACTTCCCCCACCTTCGGACATCCTGGGGCCCCTACCACCCCTGGCACCAACCCCCCTGGCACCAACCCCCCTGGCGCCTCATCTCGCAGTGCTTCCACCAGTGAGTTGGCCACGCCCATAGCGAGGCCGCTATGTGATCCCACCGCCGCGATGGACATCGACTCGACGGTTGGCGACGCAAGGGGCACTTCATGGGGCTGTAGAGCAACTGGGCCAAGGACCACAACGGGGGCGGTCAAGAACCAGGCGGCACAGTGAATCACAAGCATGGCCATGGTAGTCACTGATGATTGTTTCAAATATTTCCATAGAACGAGGTTACTGGTGATCATCAGTCTGCTTGATCATCCATGGCTCTTACTTCTGATGATTGCTGTGGCCTGATGGAAATCACCAGATCTTATTGTTTCCAAAGAACATGGTTGTTCAGAATCAGGCCATGGAAATCGTGCTTCTGGAAGCCGATGTTTGAGGCATTGGCTATTTTACTGATGCCTCACAGGAGGATCCCTTACAACTGGCCATGCATTAGATGCAACAGGCGTTGTTTCACAAACACGGTGTAAAACCCACAGAAATGACCATGGATCATTTCCGGCACCTGAACAAATCATGGTTTATTGGGTTTTGGAGGACCAAAGTCAGGGATGTGGGGGCCAATCAAATCTGCACGAGAGTCGACCAGGGTCCTCAAAGAGTTGATCAATAGAGTAGTCTTTTCCCGACATTGACCCCCCTCCTCATCAACATTGCTTTGCCACGGAATCTACATAATTATTGCACTAATTTGTACTCTGCAGTGTATGGGATGCCAGAGATGGTCAATGTTGCTGGGAAGTGAAGTAGTTAATTCTTCAGCAATGAGTTTGACAAAGGGTTCAACATAAATGCATGAAACTACAATGAATTACAAGTTCTGTATGCTCACAGCTTTGCCAGGCATGCCGAGGCACCATACAAGGCTCTGGTCAACGTCTTCCAATGGGATTCCTGTGCTGAAACTGCTTCCCTGTAGTCGCCATAGCCACAGTCTCTGGAAGCGGCGCCATAGCTCTCGCAGTGTGCTTGGAACCAAGGTTCTAAAACCAAGTCAGCAGGTGCATCTGAGGCATTCTCCGCCAAAAAATCACGGATTAACATTCCCAAGTCCGACAAAACCAAGCTGTACTCGGGTTTAGCACGAAGAAGGTGAAGCAGCAGTGGAGGTCTTGATCTCAAGAGCTCCCAAAACAAACATGCGGATTCCTGGTCGGAGATCTCCGATGCCAAATAGGCAGGTAAATCTTGCAGCGCCCGCGGTGGTAAGGCCAAGAACAGTGTGTGGTAAATGGAAATGGACAAACCGTCGCTGATGGGCTCGGCCGTGCCACCGTCGCCTGTGCAATTCAACCACCGGGGCAAGGACCACGTTGTGGCGTCCTTGGTAGGACAAGCAGGGTTGGTGCACAGGGGGGGAAGCAACGGCAAGGTAGGGAATGTCATGGGAGTATTACATCACCAACTCATAACCAACTCATCATCCAAAGCGATGCCCCCACTTATAAGCTTAAGACGCACCAATTGAGTACAATATCTGGTCCTTGCCCGAGTCAAAAGTCGATTCACTGGGGGCATCACTTTGAATAAGCAACCAGGTGGCATCACCAACTAACAACAACGGCATGACCCACAGGCTGCAACAGGCAGGGTGGCTGAACCACACGGTGACCATGCACAGCTACCCTGATCGGATGCCAGTGGTCCTCGTGACGATTAATACAAGGCTTGCCGCCCTGCCCAAAAAAGCAACGATACTTCTTCTCGTGTAACAGGGTACATGAGAAAGATCATGACAATGATGATACCGATGGTGGTGGTGGTGGTGGTGGTGGTGGTGGTGATGATGATGATGATGATGATGATGATGATGATGATGATGATGATGATGAGTTGAGAAGAACATGAGGGGCTGGGTGTCTCGTATAAAATGCTGATAATACTCCGTCGTAAGCAATTGAATCATGAAGCAACATTCACATTCCTCCTAGGGGCAGTTGGTTGATGAAGTGTCAGCTAGTGGCAAGCTGCTGCAAGATGGAAAGTCTGAGGTGTTTGAGAGGATGACTTTCTTTCGTATCAACAGTCTGGTTGTTGCTTTTCCATTGCCAGGTTGGTTTACTGGAGAGTAGCTATGCCGCAGAATCGATTGAACGCACCGCCAAACGGCTCCACACCATCATTCAACCATGTAACTCAAGGATTGTTGCTAAACACTTGCTGCGTCTGGAGGCTGGTGTAGCACCATTTCAAGTGCTTCAGTGCCTCTCCAGAGGTCCTACCCAAATATCCTCCAGCACCAGCTTAATACGTGGAACCAGCTGAACCTGAGAAAGTCTCAACAATTTTCAATCGTATTCAACCAATATGAGCCGTTGTATGGTATCCACCATAGTTGGCAATACACGATGGTTAAACTACCCAACATTGACCGGATACTAAGGTTCACCACGTACTGTTATTGTATGTTATTGTAACAACTATTTTGGTAATATGGACCATGACATGTTTACACTGATTTACCAGTCCTGAACCATTATTTAGCAACCATCATTGCTTGTGGTTTTCGGCATTTTTTGTGGTAACACCTGGTGCCTTGGTTTCGAATTAAAATGACTCCCCCCCATTAATCAACCTATGGAAGTTATTTCTCCGGTTCCCCCATCATTAACCATTGTTTTCCCTATGAAATTGTTGGTGAACTTATCCCTCACTATTGGTTGGTTCACTGCGGCTGACCCAACTCGCCATATAGTTGGTATATCCACTACTGTTGTTGGTGAACTTATCCCCTGTTAAACCAGCTAGAAATCACCAGCCAGGTTGGTTCACTGCGGCCGACCCAGCTCGCCACATGGCTGTGGGTCAAAACCCTTAGTCCCCCTGCTTCCCCTATCATTAACCATTAGTTTCCCTATGGTTTGTTGGTTATTAACCACCATGAAATTGGTTGTTTAACTGCTTGACCCAGCTCGCCACATTGACCTCCCCGATCTCCCCGGTTCCGTCCGCCTTTGGGACCGCAACTGGCGCTCCGCCAAGGCTCCGTTACAGTCGCCAGACCCAAGGCCAGCAGCTGGCGCCTCATGACACGCGGCGTCGCCGTTGCGCAGCGCCATGAGCCGAACACCGAGGCGCTGCGTTAAGGGCTGCGTCGCTGGCGCGGCAGCGGTGTCGAGGATGAGGGATGATTGATGATGATCCAATCCATATGATGATGATTTGATTGATCAACTTAGTGGAGAATCATTGACCAGTGAAATTTTGAACTATGATGAGTAATGATCACATCCAATGACTGATGAGTACTTAATGATCCAATGACGTCCAATGACTGCTTGATGACTGGTGGTTGATGCGTAAGTAGATGTTAATGATAGAAGGATGGTGGGTCGGCGACTGACAAACTTGTGGATAGGGACAAATCATATGGTTCTTCGATGTTATATTGGTTGTTAATGAGAGATACCAAAGTAGTGCTTGGTGATTGATGCATATTGGTCGGCTCATAGCTAGTGATGGTTGACAAACCAGGCATATGCAAAGCCAACCAATCTGGCTTAGCATCATGGAGTCAAGCTGACAGCTGGAATGGGTTTTTTCAAGCATGGTAGGCCCAACTGGGCTCCCCCTGAATCGCTTCCCTCAGAAACCCATGGTTCGTCTGGGTAGGTTTAGGTGCCTGCTGTTGGAGAGGAGGAGCAATTTGATCACTGGCTACAGTCTCTTCCTGCTCACCAATCAGTGGTGAATCCAGCCTGACGACAACTTTAGTACACGGGTTCTTGTTGATGATCAAGAAACCCAAGAGTATCGAACTAAAGAGCATTCCCACTCTTGCCAGTAACATGATCAGCCATTCTCCTTTGTAGCATTGACCAAATCGTATGAACGCCAAGCTGTAGCCAACTGATGAGTCTACCCCCAGTAGGCTGTCAAAGCATTGTGCTTTCGTTTCTGATCGTTTTCAAATCCGAGAGATTTGAAGACTGCTGAAGCTCAATGGCTGCCATCAGTGCATTTCATGACTGTCACTGTTGCTCCAAGCTGCGCTAGGAAGGTTTCATAACTATAGATCTTCACTCTCCAAGTCACTCATGATCACTACTCCCCCAAAAAAATGGTTGGTTCCAAAGAAACCTTGGTCACAGAATCTCTCAGAATCTCCTGTCTGGGACAAGCGGAAAAATGTTTGGAGCACCCCTGGAGTAAAATCAATATCACCTTGACATGTCCAGTACACCTCTCTGATCATAAACTGGGTTTTTTGACGCCCCGCACCTACCCTCTTTGCAACTGTAACTGCCTTGTGATCGGGACTTTTATCCTGCTGATCACGAACTGTCTACGGCGATGGGAGAAATCCTTTTATGATGGCCAGCTGATAAGCTTAGACCAGAAAAAAGGAAGGAATACACAACGCTAAAAAAATGTATCTTGCAAATGCTTGGAGTCACCATGGATGAAAGCCCTTCTCAACTTGGGACAGGTTCATGAGTTCCGAATCCCCTACAGAGTGATGTCCACCCAGTGTTAAGCTAGTCAAGACGCGTCATTTAACATCATTGAACAAACGATCCTTAAACATCGTTATACCACAACAGGTACGGCAGTGGGTCAAAACCCTTAGTCCCCTTGGTTCCCCCATCATTAACCATCGTTTTTCCTACAAAATGCATGGTTACTATCCCCCATAAGTTGGTTGACTAATATTGACCCACAGCCATATAGTTGGTATATCCACTTCTGTTGTTGGTGAACTTATCCCCTATTGTTAACCAGCTAAACCAGCTAGAAATCACCAGCCAGATTGGTTGGTTCACTGCTTGACCCATAGCCAACTCACCATGTTGGCCATCACTTCAACGCAGCTGTGACGGGTTGCCGCCCTGGCCGCGCCTTGCGACAGCACGCGTTGCCTTCACCGCAGAAGTCAACGCACATCCCGGCGCCCAAACATTTCTCCCAGCAGTCGTAACCTCGGCAGCAGGGGAGATGGTGGCATGTGTTGGTGAGTAAGTCGTGGTGGTTTCTGAATGGTGTTTTAATGGCTAAGAGAGATTAAGTTCACCAACAATAATGGGTTTCATGAGTGATTCGTGGTGGTTTCTTAATGGTTCAGAGAGGTGGAGTTCACCAACAATAATGGTGAAACTACTGCTAGTTGGTGGTTTCTGAATATTTCTATAGAGAATAATTGTAATGATTCATAGGAGATAACAATGAACAATACTAGGGGATATACCAACTGTATATGTGATGGTTTCTCAAGCCACGGGGGACCCCCAAGGTTCCTGTATTGCTATATATAAGGGGCTAATGAACTGGATGATAACTGGGCGTACACCTATTTTGGAATTTGTGCTGTTTTGGCCATGAATTCCTTATAATTCCATCAACCCTCTAAATCACAAGTCTATCGATTGCTGGCAAAGCTATTGAGCATCTTGACATGAATGTGTTCTTCTTGGTCATTTACATCCATTAATGAATCAAGAATCAAAATCCGCAGATACTGGACATAGAATCCAGAAATGGGGGCCACCCCACATGAAATCCTTAGGCCCTGGCCATGATTTGGGATGCGGCTGGGGGGGGGGGTGTTTCTTAAAATGGGCAACCTCCAAATACTCCTCAGAATACTCGCCAGAATCTGTTTTCATCATAAACCATCTGCACCAAAGGCAATAAAGGACAGCCAAATGGGTGGTGAACCGATGGCTGTTCATCAACCAACAATATCGCTGGGGGACGGTCCCTGTTCCAACAACCAACCCAACTGGGAACAGTGGCATCTTACGGCTGTGACAGTGCATCATCAAATAAACAACACCATCACCATCATTGATAATAAGTAACACACAATAGAATAAGGAACCACCATCAACACCACAATAATAAATCACCATGAGCAAAACGAACAGTTCATTACCATAAAAACCAATAACCTCCAAAATCCAAATATAGTCAATTCCAATAACCAGTAACAATATGATATATATATATATATATAATATGTAAAACAAATACTAACTAACACCAATCAATAATCAGTAGTAAATCATCAAACAACATATATAACGAGAGCCAATAGGGACATCATAATCCATAATTACGTAAAACCAATAAGCTAAACGAATCATCCCAAAAACAATAAGCACAATCAGCAAATAATAACAAACAACATTAGAAATAAATCATCATGCAATAACTATAATCCAAAACACATAACAAATAATTATGTATCCACTATACCCGATAATAATAGTTGATCACCATATGCCAGCGTTTCAAACAAATGTCATTTCCTGCTCCATCCAAGACACCGCGGTGCAGCACGGGCAGTGGATGTTTCTCCTGCGACTCCTGGCAAGCCCACGCGAACTCCGGGGTAGGAAGGGCCCCCACAGTGATGAGTCATCTGACAATCAACGACGGGTGGTCATTACCAACTGGTTGGTGGTTGAACCACCTCTTTGAAAAGCAAACTTGTCAACCAACCAACCATTTTTTGATACATTTGAGTTTATGGTAAGCCAGTTTATGGTCAACCAACCATTTGTCAACCAGCCATTTGTCATTTATGAATACTGGCGAAAAAATCGTTGAAACTAATCATCCAAGTCGATCAACCAACCATTGTCAACCAATTGTCAACCATTTGTCAATCATGTTTGTTGAAGACAAACCATTTGTCAACCAACCAGCCAATCATCCAAGTCTGCAAATGCTTATCTCCCACCAGTGAGCCAACTCGTTCAGTCATCGTTGGGAACAGTACCGGGCCTTTGACCTGCCCGAACAGCACGCCCTGTGGGTAGCAAACCAGCCGATAGCGCTGGCATCACTAAACTGGTACCCTGATTGTGCTGAATTCATGGAGTGGACCTGGAAAAATGCGGCTTGATATGGTGATACTCCTCTTGGATGGCCGTGGAGGGGGTACCACCCTTGGGTACCACCATGAAATGGGCATAGAATGATCTGTGTTTTCTTTTTTGGATCATTTCATTGTGGTACCCCCATCTTTACCACCATAAAATGACTTCATACAATGCCCCATGGATGGGGTGCTAAACTGATCCCGATCCTTTTGACACTTGATCCTTCGAAATCCCGGGATCAATCCAAGATCTTGACTAGTCATCCAAGTCACATACTATTGATTGCCGTGGACTCTCCTCCCCTGCCATTTTTTATACCAATTGATGTTGAATCAATAGTAATAAACATTTAGGATAAAGAACCAGCTACTTCAGGTAAACTGGGGGTCTATTAATGAACATGGATCTACCATAAAAATTAATCCATGTTATTTCTTGCCATTCACATTCCATCATCATGGAGCTACTACCTACATATATATATATATGTATATATATATATATCGTATATAGATGGATCTACTATCAAAAAACACACACATGCTGATTTCTTGTAATCATCTGCCATTAACATTTGGTTGAAAAACATCTCACTCACCTGGATCAACACTCTGAGCTTCTGGCTGCTCGCGGATAGAGAAATGGATTCGCAGCATCCTCGGCTCGAGAACGAATCATGGCCAGGGCAATGGCCGTGTTTTTTTTGGGGGGTGACCAAGAAACACATGGCCATGGGTCAATATTAACCAACCAATAGTAGGGATTCTTACCAGCAGTCATAGGGAAACCCATTGTTGATGATGGGGGAACCAGGGGTACAGGGTTTTGACCCACAGCCACATCTCTGGTTCATGGACCAGTTGCTTCAAAGTTCAGCAACATCTGGTTGGTGGTTAGTGCCGTCGTCCGAAAAATATCACTTAATCAAGCTTCAGTCATCCCAAGTACTGGGGAAAGAAGCATATTTAAGACCACCTGAAATGCATTGGTCAAAGTCCATTGGATGATACTCGTGTTTTGTTGGCTTCGGTGATTGTGGGGTGATCTCATGTCGATGGCCTATGTCAAACTTGAAGTTGAAGCACTGGCGTTCTCAATTTTATAGGCTTCTCAACACAAGGGACCCTGAAATGGCTGGCATACTACAAATGGTTTCTAAAGGATGATTTAGGGGTGCCCCTATTCTCGTGTGGTGCAAGATGTTGTTCATCGAGAAAATCCCATGCTGGTTGAAACCCGGATGACATCACTCTATACTGCATGCTGGAGTCATTGTGTATATCTCCCATGGGGGCATGACTTCAACGGCACCAAAAATTCTCGCGTGGGAAACCAACTACTTATCGGGAGGATTGCCCTTGAAATATCAATGTGTACTGTGTACCCTGTATCAGTCTCTTTGACTTTGAATGCTGGTGCAGTGCAAATTACTCACTGAGGAAGGTGTATGAAGCTAGCGCTCACTTGCTCGCAAAAACATCAAGGCGAGCAATTTATCTCACATCTGAGGAATGAATACATTCTTCGTGGCTAGCCCCATGTGTGTGTGTGTGAGTCAACTCCTGTTTCTAAGGATTTATCTTTTTACATTCAATCAACACAATGAAGTATCAGTAGCTGCAGGGGGCATGCGGCTGTCACGCAAACGCATGCCAACGAAGCTATGCGTGACAGTGGAAGCTAGGGCTGATCACCCTAGTGTACCTGCCAAGAGTTTTTTCACAACTCCGTTGAATCTCACGAGCATCCATGCATGATCACCGATGTTTTCGCATTTTGTTCCATCTTTTGTCTTGGCGCAAGGCCTTACTGGATATCTGGATGACAACCAGATAAACAGCGTCCATATCGGACATAGGAAGAGACAACTTGAAACGTTGGCATGACCAACTACTGAACAGAGGTCTTTCAAGTGTGTGTTCGGCAGTGTTTCCGTCATGGTCCTGTCGTGAACCGGGTTGGTGCCTGGCGAATTGAATTTCTCTGAGGATTGGTAGTAACAGCTGGTGATTGACACGTGGGTTTATTCCCACCAGAATGCACCTGGGTCGTTAGACAGCTGGTGGTTCTGAGCCTTGCTCGCTTATGATGTCAACCGCACCTGGGTTATCTACCTTGAATGCGTGAGCAGTATGACTGTATGCCACCCTGGTTGGGCTCAAAAACCAGCAACACTCTGTCTAACCACAGAAGGTAAAACACTTTCTAAGACAGTTTCATGCACCTCAAGAATCTGAATGATACTTTTGAGAAACGCCAATTGAGTTTCGGGTACTCACTCCCATGATTTTGGTATGATCCTTCTTGAAACGTTTCCTGAGTATTGAAGGACTTAGTGCCCAAGTCAAAAACTCTTGACAACATTTTCCCGTCAAGTTTCAGTTTTCATTTCTCAATTTTCAGTTTTGTACAGGGGAACCATCATAGATGATGGCCATTATTTTCAAGACCCAATGTTCTTTTATCACGGTCTTGAGTTCACAACTTTAGTGTTTCCTGCATTGGAGACGCCCTAGCCATGGCGTCCAATCCGAATTCGAATTACCATTTTTATTTCATCACTGGCAATTTTGACCAAGCGAGGGGACGTTC
>VSDK01022358.1:16917-35249 GCA_009767595.1 Symbiodinium kawagutii | reverse complement strand
GGGGCGGCAGCAGGAATATGAGGCTCACATATCAGGGCCATCACGCCCCGTTTCACTGGAATTTCGGCCAACTCATCCGTCAGTTTCCAAAGGATCGCCAAAATCTTGGCACACACTGGAGCGGGATCCAAATGGGGCAAGCCCATGCTCAATTTTTTGATTCGGACGACATCCAGCTCCACAGCCCGGTATACAGAATCACCCCGGGCATAGAGCTCCACCATTTAGAACTTGAATACGTTCCGGATGTCATTCAGCCGGCTCCATCTTCGGCCAGACCGTTCCGTCTGACTCATTGAAGTCACTCATCATACAGCCAGCGAACGGCTAATCTCTGTATCATATCTCAGATTTTGGCTTTCGATTTTTGAACCGAGAGACGCAGCTTCGAGTACAAAACAAACTGCTGCGAGTCCGTTTTTGCGACACACGGCCTTCGTGTGTGAGTCAACTTCTGTTTCTAAGGATTTATCTTTTTACATTCAATCAACACAATGAAGTATCAGTAGCTGCAGGGGGCATGCGGCTGTCACGCAAACGCATGCCAACGAAGCTATGCGTGACAGTGGAAGCTAGGGCTGATCACCCTAGTGTACCTGCCAAGAGTTTTTTCACAACTCCGTTGAATCTCACGAGCATCCATGCATGATCACCGATGTTTTCGCATTTTGTTCCATCTTTTGTCTTGGCGCAAGGCCTTACTGGATATCTGGATGACAACCAGATAAACAGCGTCCATATCGGACATAGCAAGAGACAACTTGAAACGTTGGCATGACCAACTACTGAACAGAGGTCTTTCAAGTGTGTGTGTGTGTGAACTTCTTGGCATTCACTGGATTGTCATAGCTTTGGAGGAAGTTTGTGTCAGGTTATCGGCATTCAAACTGGCACAATGACAAGGTCCCCAGTCATGTCAGCATGAACCATCCAATTCTGATGAATGACAACCCTCCAGTCCTTTCATGATCGTGTTTAGTTCATACAAAAACTCGGTTGATGTCAACCGTGCAAATAGTGAAGCAGTGAAGCACCACATGCCCATATCATCGCAGGGCAATTGCCTGTGGTTTCCCGTCTCAACAAACCTGTTGGGACATCAAAACGTATATAGATTTATAGTTATGCTGCTGGGAGTCTTTCTCAAACTTAGATGCATCTCAAAACAAGTAAGTAGCATTTCCTGGACGAAATCATATCTGATTTCTTCCAACGATGCAGCACGACGTTGAAAGCATCACTGCTGGCCCCTCACATCACCTCCCCCAGCTGCTCTTTTTGTGCCATGCTGTCTTCGCTCGCCAAGAGCTTGGCTTCCCTGTCATGGAGCCGCTGCAGAAAATCTTCGTCGAACCATCGCCAGGTCAAACTAATGCGCTCGCCAGTCACTGGAGGCACTTCATGAGCAAACTCGTAGCGAGAAGGGCCTTCAAGGGATACCACCAGGCCATCACATTCCTGCCAGGTGCGACTGCCGACGACATCATCAACAACAACAAAAACAACAAAAACAACAACGACAACGACAACGACAACGACAACAACAGCAACAACAACAACAACAACAGACAAAAAACAAATCATCATCACGACAACATGACAAGAGCTTTGGTGTCTACTTACTGATGACATCACCGGCAGCGCCTGACAACTCAATCTTAACCTAACCAACCAAATCAAATGAACCCACCCAACCAATCGAACAAATGACCTGAGCAACTCAACCTTAACAACTCAACCTTAACTTAACCAACTCAACCTTAACCTAAGAAACTCAACCTTAATCCAACCAACCCAACCACCTGAACCACCTGAAGTGCTGCCCAAGTGTCATGGACTTGGTATCCAGGCTCCACCCGCAAGTTGGCCACGGGATCGCCCTGCAGGGCACCGCCTGCCTGGGCCACGACGCGCGTGGCGGCGCCATGGCGGCCCGAGGCCACGCAGAGGCGTAAGCCCAGGGCGTCCGTGGAGGATTTCAGGACGATGGCGAGCACCGGCTCTTGGAACATCTCCGTGTTGTCCTGAGAAAATGGGAGGATGAAGGAAGGAAGGAGGAGTTCGGAGGAGGACTTGGGAGGAGGACTTGGGAAGGAGGACTTGGGAAGGAGGACTTGGAAGGAGCACCTGGAAGGAGGACTTGGAAGGAGGACTTAGGATGTTTGGAAGAAAACTTAATGGTTCACTACAGGTGAATAACATTGAAAAACCAACAATGATGATGGTTGATGATGGTTCACTTGGAAGGACTTGGGAGGACTTGGGGTGACTTTGGACTTCATTATACACTTGAGATGGAAGTGGGACTTGGGAAATTGATGATTGATGATGGTTGATTGATGGTCAATTGATGGTTACTTATCGATGCTTAATTGATGGTTAATTGCTGCCTAATGTTCGGAAGAAAGTGGAACTGAATGGTTCACAATTGGTGAATAACCAACCGTGGGAGATGCCTGCTGATGATGGTAGATGATGGTTGGTGATGATTGATGATGCTGAAAATATGTATATATATAATCATGGGTGCTAAGCGTTGATCAAGGAGATCACAATCCACAAATAACAAACAACTTGAGGATTGCATCATATTGCTACAAGACTGAGCAATGGAGCAACAGTATCATTCACCAACTGATGCTTTAGAATCCCAACATGGATGATCATCTGGTTGGAATTAGGAATGTAAGCATTCATACAGCTTCCCTGATGTAGTCGTTACCGGGATCGTTATTTGGAGATCATGAAATCATGAAATTTCAATAGTAACAGGTCAAAACTTGGTAAATTCATAGATTAGTGATCATAAGTTGCCATATTCCTAATCTAAAGCATGCCAATGTTGTTCGATGTTCTAAATCCACAGGTCATGCAAATGGTGCTGCCCAAAAAACTACGCTGACTGTGGCTTGGTTTAGGACTGCAAGCGGTCAAACCACCGGATGTCACAACGAGCAACTCCAGGGTCTTTAGATGAGAAGACCGAAAACACAAATTGCATGACAATTTTGCAAGTTACCCCGCAGTCGGCCTGCTCGGCACCCCGTCTTCATCTGATTTATGCACACAAGCCACCAAAAATTCTCTCATTCTCCAGGAGCCCCCAGGTGATGGTTGAACACATGTGGGTACATGCATACGAAATGGCCATACGCCCATGGCCTTTCCCACCCAGGTGGCCCCACACCATCCAGACCAGGCGCCACGTGGCGCGGAAGGCTGACGCCTGGCTTGTAGCCATGAGCCATGCCATTGGCCAAGGAATCCTTCAACTTGGCCCTGTCAAGTCCTAGAGCTTCAGGGCTCCCTAGCAGTTCCCTGGGTGAAGCCATAGCCAGCCGTGGTAAGATTGGTGGAACCCCTGGACACTGGCGAAATGAACTTGGCAATGATGTTGACTGGAAATAGCCTTGATTCTATGAACCAGCAAGGATATAAACTAGGAAAAGTGGACTTAGCTAAATAAACTATGAAAAGTGGAGCGAAATGAACTATAGAAATAACAATAGCAATATATAACCGGTTGGTGAACTAAGCCCGGTTATACGATGGTGAATTAAAACTATATAGTCACCGTCACCAATTACTTTCGCAGCGGACATGGTACATCCAAGTAACAGTGGTGAGGGTCCCCTTGGGGTCATGCACCATCATCAATCAACTATGATCATGCCAGGGCTGTTGGGGTTAACAACCACCAGGGTCACTTATGATCACTTAATGCCCTTTCCCTTCATTCTTCCTGGATTTTCCGTTCATTCAGCTGGCTTCTCACAATCATTGCTGGGTACTTGGATGTGCACTTAGGGTTATGACTATAGGATACAACCACCGTTGATACTGGGCCCAGCATCTACCTCCTCCACCCTGTCCTAGTAGATCCAGGACTTTGTGCAATAAAGCCCGGCATCGCGGCAACGCTTCCAGCGTCACCACCGAATGAAGTGTTGACGTGGTGGAGCCGCCTGTAGCATCATCTCGCAGGACAACTCCCTTGAGGGACGCACCGTGCCGCGATTTGATGGTGTAGAAACTCTTGCCCAGCTCCAACAACCGGGGACCGCTGAAGAAACCTGGTGGCACACCCGAAGTTGCACACCTTCCTATTGCATCCCCATGGTGATGGTTGTGATGCTATCATCCATATTCTGCATGGTGATACATATCATATATATATAATATACCATCAATGGCTATCATTGAGTATTAGTATCAACAACGATAAACCATTGCTAGTTATTGAACTTATTGTTGATTTCGACTACTCATGATTCTAAAGCACATCAACCATAGTTAAAGTATACCATCATTTCTACAGTACTATTTATGGTAACCGTGTGATTAAACAATTCTTCACCGATGTGGTTTTCAATCATTATTAGTAATACACCATCAATAACTTTGAGGTCCCCTGTGGATTGAGAAACCGCCATCTACGAACCAATCAATTACATATGAACCTAGGTTGCTATTCTTAGCCCATGGTTCCGTGGTCTCAACCTTGGTTAGTATCACCATAGGTCAACCACATCATCAACCAATTCTTGGCGTACAACACTATGACAGAAGTCTTTCCTCTTGTCTTGTGGTTTCGATGACAGCCCTTTCCCATAGACTCCTACATGAGGGCCCTTCGCTGATCCGCCATCATGTTATCGTGAGTGTTGTTCACCAAGGTTGGGGGAAATAACTTTTGTCATAGTGTAGCATGATCCAATCAATACGTGTGATACCCCAGGCCTCGATCCTGTAGCTCAGCATACGCTTCTTGAGTTGCCACTTTGGGCGCTCGAATGAATCGAAGACCTTCGGGCGAGCCCGCCTGAGTCATCGAAAGGGGCCAACACCAGCAGTGTCCATGCTTTGACGCCACCACCACCAACAATCACTAAAATGGTTGGTGAATGGTTAGAAAATGGCTACTGACTGGTCGAAAATGATTGGCTAACGCTTGGGTTGGCAACAACAATGATGAGTTGGCCAATCAACAAGAAAAAACAACAACGAAAGCAACGTCGACAGCAAACATCGACAGCCAACAGCTCAACCAAAAGAAGTCGTATTCCCGCCATATGGCTATGGGTCAAAACCCTTAGTCCCCCTGGTTCCCCTATCATTAACCATTGTTTTCCCTAGAATATGGTTGGTCATTCTCCCCCCCATCATTGGTTGATTAATATTGACCCAGCTAGCCATTTGCATCCTGCCTTGGCTGGTAGGTCATAGGATGGAACTCCACGGCCATGTCTGAGCCAAAACTTTGGGCTTTCGAAGGGCGCCATGGAACGCTTGAGCTGCAACTGGCTGCGGCCCACGGGGGGTTCCCAACACAGGGAGGTCTTGGGATCCAGTGCTGGTGACAGCTCCCTTGGAGATTTCCATGTTGAGTGGCTACGAATTTGAAAGTCACCATGAACACGAACATGTTGAGTGGTAGCTTAAAGTCTGCGAATCGAAAGCTGGTAAAGCACAACAACACGGACTTGGATCTTCATGAACCATTATGAAGGTCACAGCCAAATGGTCTTCATGGCTTCAGGTACCAAGCCACATGACGTCCCTTGACTCGAAGAGTGGTACTTCCAACAAAACTTGCCCATTCTGGGCCTGGAGTCTGTAACACGCAACGCTAAACTAATCAGTACTCTTACCCGGCAGCTCAAATGGTATCCGTCCAAGTTAAATGCATTGTTTCCTAGATGCTTCATCCATCAAACCTGTCAACGTTTTTTCATCAATCGAACATTGCAATGCTTAAACTTCCAGGTCACTTCTCAATTTTTCAGCTTGGGTGCTTCCCTTCCAATGGACGACGCCATGACGCCACCGTGGCGCGTTTTGCAACCAGGGCTCCGGATTGTCGTAAGGCAATTCCCCAGCTCCTTCACCTTGATCCAACGGTGTGAAGAACGCAGTGACGCTCCTCAAATGACCTGACCGATGGCAATGCTTCACAACCACGAGCTGCTTGATACTGGGTCAATGATAGTGGTTATCAAGCGGTTAACACCAAGGTTTCAAGCTTGACTACATGGTGTCGTCAAGCTTGATTACATCTGAAGATGATTGTCAACAATGGTTCAAGATGATGAAATACTCCTTGGTAACGCTTTTGTGTTTGAAGAGAGGCGAAGGATCCTTGGCATGGACTTGTGACGTTTGGTAGTTCTGAATGATGGATGATTGGCACGGGTCAATTCTGCTTAAGAAAGGTTCACCGTCTTTCGTATTGGATGATTGGCAAGACTTCATCATGGTAAATCATGCTTAATCACAGTTGAGGATGCTTCTGTACTTAGTGGCTTAGCGGCTATTGCTTAGCTTGACTAATGATACCATGCAGGACATATTGATCACATTGGCGGCCATAAATCGTTATTTCTGCTTGACCATCGAGTTTCCTATGGCTATAATTGTAAAGAAGCCATTGTAGCAGGGGGTTGATAGCAGTTAGTTTAGTCATGCTTAACTAACGTTTGATGAGAATGGTTATCGGCGCTTGATCATGCCTTGATCATGTTGCAGGGGAGCACAGCCAGCAGGAGCCAACCCACAAGCTGCGGGGCTGCCAGCACCCACGAGCTGGAGCGCACCTCGAAGTAATTGGTTCTGATGGAAGCTTCTGCCACCTGCAGTGCCGAAGAAGTTCTTGAACAAAACAAGTTGGGTATGGTTCAAGCAGTTAACCATCAATATTGAGCAACAATAGTAGGGAAAACATGCTGGTTAATGATGGGAACCAGGGGTACACAGGGTTTTGACCCACAGCCAGTTCGGAAATGCTGCTGCAGTCATACAATGATGACATGATAGTGCTTGCGGACAATACTTCGAACAAACGAAAACAAATTGTGCGACATCATCATGGTTGATCGCATATCGTTTGAGATTCATTTGAAGTATACAGCCTTAGCACAACCTTCGACGTTGCAAAAGAGTTCGATCCTCATGTTATGCCTTGTAAGCTTGATACTGGTTGATCAAGCCAATACCATTTTCAAACGATGGAGTTCCATTCCAAAATCACGGAGGCTGGTCCAACCCGAGCCCATCTGCCTTCAAGTCTGGGCAAATGGCAAACAGAATGCCAACTTCGAAGGCCGCACTCGTCATGGTAAAACCGAATTTCTCATACAGCAACCCAATCATCTGACATTGTAATCTGAGATCAAGCCGAATATTCACCACACAAAATGGAGGTTTCTCAAAGTAGGAGACTCCCCATATCATCCAAAATCAACCCATACATAGTATTAAACCAACTATTTTTGGGGGTCCTCTAGAGAAACAACCAAATGGTAGATAATGAGTCATCATGCTGATCTGAAGTATCATTTAGAGAAACCACATCTCCATGTCTAGATCTATGGTCAGCCACATCAACATGCAAGGCCCCTGGTCGCTGCACCCAGCCTGAAATGAAAGCTGCCATCATTAGCGCCAGCGCCAGTGCCATGGACAGCGACCTGGTGGTGAAAGCGTGGATGGTTTAACGGAACGTGCCTGGCGAAACCGTGGAAAAGCCTGAGCCATCAATGGTGGTTTCTCAAGCCATGGGGGATATACTGGCCATAATGGTTGGTTTATGCTGATAAATGCTTAATATCTGAAAGATTTGGGGGTACTCCTATTCTGAGAAACCCCCAAATGGCTCCTTAGCAGTGTGATCAATTCAGAAAACAGCATAGGAAACAGAATTACGGCGGGGCCGAATGTTCGCCGAATGGTGCCATGCTAAGTGTGGTTCCAGCGTCCCAACTGCTCCCGCGAAACGGCAGTGGGTCAAAAACCCGTACCCCTGGTTCCACTACAATTAGCTATTGGTTTACCTTATTATTGGCTGGTCATTATCCCCAATTATTGATTAGTTAATATTGACCCATAGCCAAACCAAAGGATGGACAAAGGGTACCCGGCGAAATGGTTTATCGCGCCTCCAGAGTGGGATTCGTTCGGTTCTTCGCGCGCGATATCCATCACCTTCCTCCTGGACAGCGGCGACTGACGATTGGGAAGAGTTCACGACGGTAGATGACGGTCTGTAATGGCTGTTAACTAATGATCAAGTTGCCAATAGTCAATAGTCTTAAGTATCGTCAGATGAACAAGTTCATGATGGTAATAGTTTATGGCCAACAAGTAATCATCAATTTACATCACCGGTTGATGCTTGAGAACGGTTCAGTTGTGATATTCAGAGACGGAGGGATAGCCCAGCTCTTTGGCGAGCAGGAAATTCACCACACTAGTGACTTGGACGAAGTCAGAGGAGACCCAGAAGTCATGCTTGGAGTTTACTACTTTAAATGGGTGTTTCTCAAAATGGGGGGTACCCCAAAGCTATGGTTGGTTTATTACTATAAATGACTGCTAATGGATGATGTAAAGGGGGGTCCCCCTATGGCTTGAGAAACCACCAAATGGATGATGTAAAGGATGAGAAATGAGGCTACCCCTATGATAACTGAGGCTACCAATATGACTTGAGAAACCAGCACATATGTGTGATGAAGCATTTCCATGGGGCATAGCTTGATAAGTTTGACCATTGCTATGGGTCGTATCCAACAAGCCATTTGCAGGAACCTGCTGCAACCAAAGATCACAGCTCAACAGCGAAGTAGACCCTAAAGTTATATGGCGAGTTGGGTCATGCAGTTAACCATCAATATTAAGCAACCATTTCATAGGGAAAACAAGAGCCGGTTAATGATAGGAACCAGGGGTACAGGGTGAACTGACCCACTGCCATATCTAGGGGTTTGTAACATTACTTAGAGGGTTTACAACAGAATTAATCTTTATCTTGGAGGTCTACTTTGTAAAACAACGGAGGGTAGGTTGGGGATACCAGGAGTATATCAACTCTCATGGTTGCCAACTGTATAGCTGCTAGGTTTACCCCACACTAAAAATATAAATGCAAGTATGCTGCACAGTGCGGACAAACAAACTAAGCAGATTTACACATGATGTATATTTTATGTACATAATATGGTACTACATGCATGTACGTACAATCAGTAGCAGATTCTTCCAGCCTCGTTCGAGTTTTTGTCCTGATCTGATGTCCATCCTCTGTTAAATCTTGACGAGCAAGAATGGGCATGAATGATCCCTGAGACAGTGGTTTAAGCAAAATTCAGAATGATAGATCCATATCTAGATAATCATGCACAACTGTTGGCTTACAAGAATGTACCACATCCAGCCGACAAAAACAACTTCGCTCCTACCGCTACCTGAATTCGATGGTGTCCTTCACACCCTGACAAGCCCAACATCCTGTGGAGCATCGACCAACGGAACCGATTCCATGGCAAAACTTTGTTGCCTGGTGCAAATGATTCCTGTATAGATGACTGATCTGAGCAGATGCGTAAAGGGATGATTGAAAAATTGAGTGGCTGGTCTGGTGTCTCATGGGCTTCCAGAATCTTCCAGAGGGCTTTTCGTTTCTGCCATCTCTTGCTCTCACTGCCTGCCGTCAAAATCAAAATATATAATCAAATCAGGGATCATATGAGAAGGCTTGCTAAGACAGAAAAATAAAAAGGCTTGACATGGCCAAAGCAAATCAAAAATAGCAAGAAATATAAACATGGAATTCCAGGACTCAACATGGCCTTGCTGCCATGGTTTCCAGCCAGAAAACCTGCAGACAAGATCACTTCCGAAACATTTGAAGGTAGCCTTCACAGCGTGCTGACCGACTCCTTTTCAGGTGCTGTCATCAGAGTTATGGAACACCAAGATCGAAGAGCCAAAGGTCTCATCATTCAGATACCCCTATGCGCAACCACTTACCATGAAATAGATTGAAATGGCGGTTTCTCAAAATGGGGGACCCAAAAAAAGGCTGGTTTGTTACTATAAATGACTATTAATGGATGATTTAGGGGTACCCTTATTTTGAGAAACACCCAAATAGCAACCAGCTGGGCTTTCTACCAGCTTGTTGTAACTTCATCGAGCAGGCGCTGCTCCATCTGTGGACGGCGCTGGTGCCCTGGAGATGCGCACCAAAAAACCACCCAAGTAGTCGCACTGTTCCACTTCTCGCTGCACACGCTCAAGAACCTGAATCCAGTTCCCATCAGTGCCCAGGGTCCAGGGTTAAATGGTGGATGAATTGGCAATGTTAACTGATAAATTGTTGTATATCAATTGGTAATGTTGACTGGATGATTAATCTGTTGACGTTAGTTGAAGTGGCGAACAATTCGCGGTCTAATGGTTGAGGTTGATGGTTCAATCAGGTGTGTTAAAGACTTCATCATAAACTGATGGGGTGATCGGTGTTTGATAGTGGTTAATAGTGGTGAATGACGATGGTCAATGATCATGGTGAACGAATGGTTGTTTAGTGGCTGGTCATTAAAATATAATGGTTGATGACCGTCATTTCCTGGCTCATAGTGGCTGATGATGGTCAATAATGACTTCTGGACTGATGGAATGCAGCGCAAGCACTGTTTACGAATGCGCTGTACGATCATTTGAGACTTGAGGGTAAGCTGAGCTTGTATTTCTGCAAAACTGCAATTGAAGTTCAAAATTGAGACACCCTCAAATTCAGCGCTGAGTCATGGTAGTCCAAATTTCACCTACTACCTTCTACTATTCAAGCATTGCTGGCGTGGTCGTGACAATGGTCGTGTTGGTGGCACGCTTGTGCACATCACTGCATGTGTTTCTCTTCTTTCTGCATTTCCAAAAATGTCTTTTATCTGCTTGCCTAGCAGGATTTAACTTGTTACAGCAGGAGACTTACAAGTTGTGTTGAATTCAATCTCAAGTGGGGTATCTGCAAAATGCCATGCCAAGTCGGACTAGTGCACTACTAAGAATTCGAGATAATTTCAGCGTCCAAGAGCTTGAAAAGATGATTGGACTTGAGAATTTGAGACCCTCTCACTTTCAGGAGACCAGATTCTGATCTGCTTGATTTGGACCAGATTCTTAGCCAGTGCCCGAGCTGCACTCAACTTGGGGAAGCCCATGATTTCGTTTTCATCAACCAATGGCAAATCCTTGTTGGCTATACCGAGGGAATAGCCAAGTGTAAAAATCCATGTATGATTCAATGGATTGTAAATCGTTGTAAACCAACATGAACCAAACAATATCTGTTCTGTAAGTTGGTGGAAGACCAAGAGAGCAACGATCCAACAAAAATGAGGATCCCCAGTCTGGATGATTTCCAGGGTCAATCCCAAAGGTCCCCAAAACGATCAGCCCATACGCCCCCTCAAAGCTCTGCATAGATTCCCAACTACCAGGGTTCCAGGGGCATTGAATCAAAAGGTGTCGAGCTGGTGTGGTGGGTTCATGATGGTTGATGGTGGTGAATGAACACAATGCTTCGTTATTGGTCCCCGCTAGTGCTTTCCAATTAGCTGGTGAATTGGGTCAATGTGGGTCCATAATTGGTGGTACCTGCTGACCATCCGATTATGCCTATTTTTCATAGGAAAAAACACCAGGTCTATCCGGCTACACCATAGCTTTGGACAAGCCCCCTGGTAATAATCCATGAGCTGGCCATTACACAGGGCAATGATGGTTGGATCTTCTTGGCATCTCCGTCGAAATGGTCCAGCTGCTATTTGAAAAAGCGGAAATATGTTTCTTGATGAACATGCGCGCGGTGTTTTAGAAACAATATACAACAAATCGATCTATCAATGTATATAAGCATGTGATATAGAGCTATCTATCTGATTTTTGTAAACATGTACATATCATAGGTAAAAGTTGTCGAGATCTAAGACATTAGTGTTCAACCGATTGATGAATCTTGATGATTCATATGGTGGTTTCTTCATGTTTCTCCAGTCATAGGGGCACCCCCAAATCATCCTTTACAGTAACTATTTCTTGCAGGAATCCAACCATTTCTAAGGTACCCTTATTTCAAGAAGCCCCAATATAGACTAGAACACCAATAAACACCATAAGACTAAGTTTGCATCAAACAAGTAGCATGGGTTGCAATGACCGGAAAAAACAAAAACAAGCAGGTAGATGATATCCTTTTAA
The DNA here is from genome assembly GCA_009767595.1 of Symbiodinium kawagutii. Classification (NCBI taxonomy): domain Eukaryota; class Dinophyceae; order Suessiales; family Symbiodiniaceae; genus Symbiodinium; species Symbiodinium kawagutii. Next base: position 23,207 of record VSDK01022358.1, on the reverse strand, counting down.
CACAGCCTGCTGGTTGTTGCTCACGTATCCACCATTATTTCGCCAATGGATCATAAATCATCGTCATTCATTAAATATCATGAATAATTAAGCACCATTGAACATTAGCAATCAGCCATGATTCATGATCATTATTGCTGATGATTAGTTCCTATATTCAACCCACAAGTTGTGAAAATGGAGTCTCGCAGACCTGACTGTTGCGGCATAACCTGAACTTCAATCAGAACTGCCTTCGTGGGAGATCAAACAAGTCGTCTGTGGGGCGACAGGTGCCCTGAGTTTCACTACCCATTTTAGGTCACAATGAACATTTATAAATTCACCTTTATTGAACATCCTGAATTAAGAACCAGTACATGGTTCATTTACTAGTAGCATGAAATAGACCAAGAGAAACAACATGGGTGTCTAATTAAGAGTCAAATAAAAGACACAAAATACCTTACTATTACTTCATAACTGTTTACCTATTAGGCTGTTGGTCAAAACCCCGTACCCCTGGTTCCCCCACTATTAACCATGGTTTTCCCTGTTATTGTTAGTTATTATCCCCATTCATTATCGGTTGCTTGACCCATAGCCATTGAAGCTGGTGATTTTTTGGCGCGGTTGGCTTCTACCAGAGCGTGACCCAGATGTGTTGTAGCCACAGGCCTCGAGGCTGGCGGCGGTCCCCATCATCGTCAAAGGTGGTGGCCAGCGGGGGAAGGCAACGGCGTGACGGCTGTTTGGTTGGCAGATTTAGCCATGGCTAGTGGTTGATGATGGTCAATGATTGGGTTTTCAATGGTTTTCGACTGGTTGATGATGGTCAATGATTGGTGATGTTGGGACAATGGTTTAGTGATAGTTGATGATGCGATCAATGGCCACAAATAGTTAATGATATCGTGGGTGCTGGGTGCGTCCACAGATTGTGTACATCACAAACGGGCGGATGACAATTTCAAACATGCTTGGTGGTACGGTCATGTGGTTTCTCAAAATAGGGGGAACCCCCATATCATCCAATCTTAATGTTCCATCAGCAATAAACCAACCATTTTTTGGGTCCCCTATTTTGATAAACCACCAATGTATGTATATACCAATCCTGCATACATCATGGGGGTTCGTGCTGGTGACCCTCCCAGGTTAGGTTGTTCCCAACCCTAGGGGTTTATCAAGAATTTATTGAGGGGTCACCGCCATCAACCATTGATAAGGGCTTGTTAACCATACATTTCTGGAGGGATCACCATTGGAGAGGTGACCTACCGCTGATATCATTGGTTGGTCAATACCCTCCTCTAACCAATCATGGCCAACCATCTCCAGCTAGTTCCCAACCAGCCTTCTTGTTGTTGTTGTTGTTGTTGTTGTTGTTGTTGTTGTTCTTGTTGTTGCTGTTGTTGTTGGTGGTGGTGGTGGTGGTGATGGTAGTGGTGTTGGTGTTGGTTGCGACCATTCTCCATACCCAACATGCGAACCCCCATCGCGAACTTTATCGTCAAATGCATGGGGTTTCTGAGAAAATGTTCAATGCCATGAGGCAAACGTGTCATCTATGTTTGCAAACACACGTGTATAGACAGAGCTATCCCAAACAACCCATGTTTTCACACTTTCTTCCATCTCCATCACTTGGCCACAACTCATTTATCTTCTGACATGCTCAGCATCAGATTCTATTTGCAATGGGAGATTCGTAGCATAGACCATCCTCGGTTTTGTGATCAATCACTCATGATATGTATCCGCTGTTGTATCGATGACTTTTGATTGTGGATCTCGAATGAGTGCCTCTTCAAGGTATCTCCCCTGCCCTTGTTATCGTTTGTATTTGTCCGTTACCAGCTACCACAAACCAACCATTGTCATCCCAATGCAGATTTGAAGCATCAAGAACTATGAATGTCCATCATTATTATTCAACATCATTATGACCCATCATTCTCCATGACCATTATCCACCATCACTGCTACTATTATCAAATATTGCCGACCATAATCACTTGTCATTGACCATGACTACTCCTCACTGTAAATTATCAAGTCCGTGTAATTAGCAATTAACCGTTATCAACCATGATTATATACTCTGAACCACTATCCACCATTAACCATCATGAATCATCCCGTAGCCGATGTTGAACCGAACATATCCAAAGCATAATCATGAACCAGCATCAACCATCACCAACCATCGCCACTACTTGGATGATCATCCCACTTAGAAACTGGTGAACGCAACCTTGGGGATTGAAACTACCCTAAAGTGGATTATACCATTGATAAATAGGTGAACGAACCATGGTTACTACTGTAGCTTAGGTCGCTATAGAAAAAGTGGGATAAAACCATAGCGAGTGACCCTATCAGGTGTGGCTATGGGTCAAAACCCTGTAACCCTGGTTCCCATCATTAACCATTGTTTTCCCTATTATTGTTGCTTAATATTGACCCATAGCCGTGTCACCAACCATCACCAACCATCCACCCTTCACCCGTCAATGCCCACCGCATTTCCCGGTGCTCCACGTCTAGGCACCCAGTTGTTGGCAGCGCCTCCCGCGTGAAACAACGCGTTCTGCGCCGCGTAACGCCAGGGTCGAACGGAGCCGCCAGCCTGGGGGCAACGGTGGATGACCCCAGCAGCTGGTCTACGAAAATCATTGGATGGTCCAACATGAGTTGATGGAGCTACCAGTGGCAATGAGTAAGATAGATCAGTGGTTACTAAGTATGGCTAATGATGGTTGTTACTATTACCAATGATTTTGGTGAGTAATGGTTCACACAGTTGCTGGGAACCAGCGGAGGTTTGAGCCATAGCTGGTGATTCACCATCCCGAAATTCATTGATGTTAGATCCACACAAAGCCCCTAGCGCTCATGGTAAACAACCAGCTATGTTTCAGCTTTAACTAGGGGTGTTAATACGGGCTCAAATTCAATAGCAAGAATGGTGACCTATTTGAGTGAGGAATTTCCCAGGAATTCCATCCACAGCTGGATCTTCCGGTGGATCTATGTAAAATATATGTGCATAATGAGTGAACATTGTTCAACAATATTTGAACAAGTAAATTACATAGATTATGAAAGAAAAACAATCTTCCATTATATATAATTATATAAATATATAGATTGTTAAAAAAATCTTCCATTATATATATGTTCCATCTTCCCATTGGATCTTGAACAATATGGACCAACTAAAACACATGGTTTTCTGCGAGTGGTTGGTGGTTACAATCAGTTCAGCGACCATAGATTTGCAGCTTCCAGTGGCCGCTTGCATTGGTTTACTTCTGTTGTTGGTTTATGGCTAGATGAATGTTAGCTTCGATGCAAAATAGGTCGAAAAGAAAAAACACACACATTCACCTTCATTCGCCATGATTCACCATCATTTGCTATGACCTTGATTCACTATGACTTTGATTCACCATCAATAACATTTAACATACTCGCGAAAAGGATTGTTGAGTCTTGATGGGTGATGGTAATCCTTCCCACTTAAGAGTAAGCCGCCCTGCATCTACCAAATGGATGTCCTTCAAACCAGAAATGTCCAAGGGAAGATCACACATTATTAATTACGATCATTCTTAAACAACAGCAAACATTCCAAACTATTATTGCGAATCATTATTAACAACTCTGATTGAGAGTTATCCACCAGGAATTAACCATTCTTAACCATCATGAACACTTATTAACACCATACTCATCATATAGTATAACACCATCTTTGCGGGTTAAGTTACTTTCCCCATTATTATAACACTCACTCATCATTGTTATTGTTATCAGATTTACTATCCCCATTATTGTTTATATAAGGCTTACTATCCCCAGTGCTTGCCATCATTGAAACACTATCAAGCATTTGGGTATTTCTCAAAATGGAGGTACCCCCAAATCATCCGCTATTAACCATCTATATTAATAAACCAGCCATTTTTGGGGTCCCCTATTTTGAGAAACCGCCATTTGGAACATCATTCATGGATTTGAATCATCACCAGACCCAGCCTCGTTGCCCTGCAAGCAGCCTTGAACGACACGCGGCTCGGTATCCACCAAGACCTCACCGCAAACAGGTGCTACGGCGCCGGCCCGGGGACTGCGTAGCGGCCCATGTCACCATAGTCGTGCCGCCGGAGCTTTGGGGCTCAGGGAATAGCATGCAAGGTGGGGCCCCAGCCTAATGGCTACCCAGGATGAAGCTAAACCCTAGGTTTATTAAGTGGGAGGCTTACCATTCCAATGAGAAACCAAAGCTTTGAGGGGATACCCCCTATTAATCAACCAGGGGTTTATTAATCATGGGTAGCCATTAACTTAACTAGGGGTACCTACCAGCTATTCCGGGGTTATAACCCAACTGCTTGGTGGTTGAACCACCCCTATGAAAAATATGAGTCAACCAACCAATTGTTAATAATGACTAGGGAGAAGAAAAGTGTTTGAAACCACCACCCAGCATAGATCCATGGAAAACCTGGAAGTTTTATTTTGTGCGTAGCTTTTAGGTTCAGGGCTTTGGGTTTCACACTTATTCTTGCAAGATCAGATTGACAAATGGACTTTGAAATGTTTTGCTTAGACGATGTATTGCTGCAGGATGAAATAATACGAAGAAAACAACTATGGTTGCCAGGGACCAACCAAACGCTGGAAGTTGTGCGACCAGTGGCAAACAAAGGGCGACTCTATCCAAATTACAACCTAAACGCTACTAATTGTCTTTCGATGTGATGCTGATTGTTAAAAGTCAGAAAATGGAAAATACAATGCAATCAACAAGCCTTGCCAAAAACACAATTTGAATATGATCTCTGCGCAAATGAAACGCCGATGCCACTACTTTGGTGACGTGCCTATACATCTAAAACTGTTTCGGTGACCGCGACCTGATCGCGGCCAAACGTCAAGCTCTGAAGGTTGATGGGCAAGGCTACCTGATCCAAGTTTTGGTTGAAGCAGTCGCCAAATGTCAAACTTTGCAGGCTGCTCGGCAGGTCAACCTTATCTAGGCTTTGGTCATATCTGCCAAATGTCAAACTTTGTAGGTTGCTCGGCAAGGCTACCTGATCCAGGCCTTTGTTGAAATTGTCTCCAAATGTCAAACTTTGCAGGTTGCTTGGCAGGGCTACCTGATCCAGGCTCTGGTCAAAATCTCTGCCAAATGTCAAACTTTGCAGGCTGCTCGGCAACACTACCTGATCCAGGATTTGATCAAAACCTCTCCCAAATGTCAAACTTTTTAGGTTGCTCGGCAAATATACCTGGTCGAGGCTTTGGTTGAAATTGTTCCCAAATGCCAATCTTTGCAGGCTGCTTGGCAAAGCGACTTCATGCAAGCTTTGGTTAAAACGGTTGCCAAATGTCAAAATTTGCATGTTGCTCGGAAAGGCTACCTGAGCCAGGCTCTGGTTGAAAAACGTGCCAAATGTCAAACTTTGCAGGCTGCTCGGCAAAGCCACCTGATCCAGGCTTTGGTTAAATTCGTAGCCAAACGTCAAAGTCTGCAGCCTGCAGGGCAAGGCCACTTGATTCAAGCTCTGGTTAAACCTGTGGCCGAATGTCAAACTTTGCAGTGTGCTCGGAAAGGCTAGTTGGTCCAGGATCTGCATAAACTTGTCATTAAATGCCAAATTTTGGAGGTTTCTTGGAAAGGCTACCTGGTCAAGGCGTTGGTCAACATCTCTGCCAAATGTCAAACTTTGTAGGCTGCTCGGCAACCCTACCTGATCCAGTCCTTGGCTAAAATCATGGCCAAACGTCAGGCTCTGTAGGTTGCTGGGCAAGGCTACCTGATCCAGGTTTTGGTCAAAATCGCTGCCAAATGTCAAACTTTGCAAGCTGCTCGGCAAGGCTACCTGATCCAGGCTTTGGTTGAAGCAGTCACCAAATGTCAAGCTCTGCAGGTTGCTGGGCAAGGCTACCTGATCCAGGCTCTGGTCAAAATCTGTGCCAAACGCCAAACTTTGCAAGCTGCTCGGCAGGTCAACCTCATCCAGGCTTTGGTCAAAACTGTTGCCAAATGTCAAACTTTGCAAGCTGCTCGGGAAGGCTAGCTTATCCAAACACTGGTCAAAATTTGTGCCAAATGTCAAGTTTTGCAAGTTGCTTGGCAGGTCAACCTTATCGAGGCTTTGGTCAAAATATCTGCCAAATGTCAAACTTTGTAGGTTGTTCGGCAAGGCTACCTGATCCAGGCTTTGGTTGAAATTGTCTCCAAATGTCAAACTTCGCAGGTTGCTTGGCAGGGCCACCTGATCTAGGCTTTGGTCAAA
>VSDK01022358.1:0-16894 GCA_009767595.1 Symbiodinium kawagutii | reverse complement strand
CTCTTTCCCAAGTGTCAAACTTTGCAGAGTGCTAGGTAGTGCCACCTGATCCAAGCGTTGATTAAATATGCTGCCAAAATTCAAGCTTTGCAGCTTGCTTGGCAAGTCAATGTGTTCCAGGATCTGGTTAAAATTGCCGCCAAAGGTCAAAGTTTCAAGGCTTTGGGGAAGATGGTGCAAGCTTTGGGTGCATGATGTGACTACTTGTGTTATCCCTTCCAACTCAACCCCTTCTTCACAGATTCGAGTTCCCTTTAGACAGGACAATGCAGCAAATAAATTTGTTGGAACGTATGTGCATGACAGCCTCACGGTCTTGCCCTGGATACCTTGCTCTTGCAAGGACTGGTGGAGCACCAGCGGCAGAGCATCGTGGTGGAGAACAAGCTTGGCACCCTTCCTGGTGGGAAGCTCTGACAAAACCATGCTACGCACTTCCCTGCCCAGCGTGGAAGGAAACACGGTGGAACGGAATACCTCCTGACCAGACAGGCTATTCACTTGAAGGTCAATCATTTCGTCATGTCCGCCGCTCTGCAAAAATGGCTCCAAATAGCCACCAGGCCCTTCACGAGTGGCTTGCGACATTGCAGCGCTGAATCAAGTGCAGGCTCCCATGAATTAGTGGCTAGGATAATTGGAGGAATCATTCATTCAGCTGCTGTGCCATACCATACCCCCAAACCAACACATTTGACCAGCGGGTGACCCCGTGCTCCAGCAGTGTGCTGATGGTTGTCCGCATAAGGGTGTCACCAAGCAAAGAAATTGGGAACATCAACAAATAACAACTACAATAGGGGATTTCTCAAAATAGGGAACCCAAAAAGTGATTGATTTTACTGTCATAAATGATCACTATTGGATGATTTGGTGTACAGTACGTACTCCTACTTTAAGAAACCACCAAATGATCACAAAACACCTTACTAAGTCCCCTTGCACATTTGGTTCGTGCCTGGCACTGTTGATGCTCGTGGCGGCAAAAGAAACTTCATCCAGTTGCCTTTCTCATCCCATGCAGGGATGGACATTCCTAACGTGTTGACCCATCCCGCAACCTGTGACCGTACCGAATAAGGAGTCACAAGATTGTCGCATTCACCATAGTAGCGCTTGCTTATGTCTTGGGGAACTCCGTTACTGTTGTCGTAAGCTCATGTTTCATGGTTGTTCACTGTGGATCGCTAGGAGCTTTTCAACTCACGTTACCTGCGAGTCGGTTGACACTTGTTGATGCAGAAATCCCGCACCAGATTTTGTGAGCAAAAGCTCTTCCATCTGCGGTAGCGAGGTTGATGATGAATTACCTCCACTTTGTTTGATCGGAAACAGGTCGATGGTTGTCACAGAAAGTCACGAAGATCATGAATGTTGTTGGTCCTGTAAGGATTCATGAGGAACTTTCAAGCATGGAGAATCAATGTAGCAGTTCACCACCAAACATGGATGGGGGTTGATATCGCATGTATGCAAATACAAACATGGGCTGGGGGAGTTCTATTTGGACTCTCTTGATTATCGCACTTCGAAACTGTTTGTATCTGCAATCTGATTGTTACAAGGTTGGGCCCATAGTTATAAGTTGGTTTATAGGTTTAACTATAGTTTTATCTACTGTAACTGGTAGTTACCTCAGTTATTAGCTGACTCAATTAACTGGGGGGCCCCACCTTGTAGTTCTGCCATGAAATATCCACCAGTATTAAGGCATCACATAGCAATACATCATCAATAAACCTTCACTATCCGAACAACATCAACCATTAACTTTAGCCTTCATTGTGCACCAGTGTTAACCACCATTAATTGACCATTCATTATATCATTGTATTTCCTACTATGACTTTTTGTCCATTAAAATGTGAATAAATTGTCCATCATTCACCATCATTAACCATTATTAGACCATTACTCTTTTATTAATTATCCATCAATATACTTATACCATTGGAATATCCCTATGCTGAACCATTATCTAAGGTAAACCATTCATTCACCATATTACGCCCTTGTAAGTTATCCTTTTGCTAGGCACTTCTCTACCATCAGCATTAATCATTGCTATAATCAACGATTCTTCCACCATCATAATCAACTATGAATCAATCAATAAAACTCCTTAACCATTGTGAGCCATCAGTTAATCAACCAGTAATTGCAATCATTGACTACTAATTAACAATCAAAATTCACCAACTAATTCACCACATAACCAGTATCCACCTGCACCACCTTCGCCGAGACACCGCCCGTGCCACAGTACCCAAAACATTTTCGTCCCCGCGCGAGCCTGACAGCGAAAATTTTGGGTTGTAGGAGTGCTATAATTAATTAGTATTAACATTCAACCTATAAACTACTATAATTAGTGATTATTAACCATTATAGTGATATTGAGATGGTGTTGATGCAATTTTTGTGATTGTCAATGCAATCATAGTGGCTGTAGTAGTATTATGCTGGTACTTAATGAGATTGAAGTAGTACTGTAGTGGTTATAGTAGTTGTAGTACATTGTAGTATTGTAGCAGTATCAGTATCATTAGTTATCATACTTATTATAATGCCACTATCAATTGGATTGTCATTGGTCATGGTAATGGTATCAGCAATAGGGTGATTATCCGGAATCAATACAATTCGCGCTTGGAGTGAGTGGTATTATAAAGAGGTATTGGTATTCTAATGGTATTGTAGTGGTGGTGGTTTGGCAATGATGAATGATGGTTGGTACTTGAAATACATGCTGCGGAATCTACTTTGCTGATTGGCAGTGTAAAAAACCGACTGCGGCGTAGTGTTCCAAGCAGATCTTGCCCCATCAGGGCCAGCATCACAGTGATTCGTTCATATCCAATGTGGGTCAGCCGCGAGCATTCCTCCAACCCCCAAAAACATCCGTTCTAATGAGAATATATAGTGTAATTGGAGCCCAGAAACCACCGATACTTTGTCGGTAAACCACTGTTTCTTGTTCGAGAAAACTTTCGAGACTGGTACGCTTCCATTTCTTTAGCAAAAAAAGGACCAAATAATACCTACATTTTGGGGCTACACTGCACATCATTTGATGGATCGACCACTACCCCGGCGTCAGTGCTTTCCGCCTCGAGTGCGAGGTTGGCGGAAGAAGACTTTGTTAATGGAGTCGCTTAGACCCGGAGAAGCTGCCTGCAGAAGTCAATGAGTCGATGAGTCCTTTCCCTGGGGCTGGAAGCCTGCTTTCACCGTCGAAAAAAATCCTACCAGCTGGTGCACGAGCACTCCAGGGAGCTCCAACCGTCTACCCTTTAAAAGGCTATAAGATGCTACAAGGATACCTCTGGCTCCTTAGCTCTCTCCCAACCAACGGCCAGATTCGTTGGTGCTGCTTCAACATCTGGGTCTGGTATCAAAAGGTCTCACAAAATGTCAAACACCACCAAGTCGGCATCGGCACTAATATAAATGACATTCCCCTTCCAGGTGGCTTAACATCAGAAAGATACCGTGAAATGGGATAGCTGGGTACTGGGGTTTGTCATCGGCTCTGACAGTCTCACTGAAAGATGCATCTTCGTTGGGTGTTTATTGTGTTCACTCCCAAGTACTCCAACGTTCGAAGACCGATGGCAAAGCAATTGAAGCAAAGTTTGATGTTTCATCGTCCTCCCCCTCCTCCTCCTCCTCCTCCTCATCATCATCATCATCACCACCACCACCACCATCATCATCATCATCATCATCATCATCATCATCATCATCATCATCATCATCATCATCATCATCATCATCATGTTCATCATCATCCTCATCATCATCCTCATCATCATCATCATCATCACCATCACCCTCATCATCTTCATAATCACAATCATCATAATCATCATCATCATCATCATCATCATCATCATCATCATCATCATCATCATCATGATCATCATCACCACCATCACCATGACCATCACCATCCTCATCCTCCTCCTCCTCCTCATCATCATCATCATCATCACCATCACCATCTTCATCATCATCATCATCATCATGATCATCATCATCATCATCATCATCATCATCATCATCATCATCATCATCATCATCACCATGATCATTTTCATCATCATCATCATCATCATCATCATCATCATCATCATCATCATCATCATCATCATCATCATAATGATGTACAACCGGTTCAAGTCAAATTCAAGCATCTTTATCATGATGATCTGAAGCAAGCATGACCCACTTCGAGCTTCATCACTCTCACTTCACGGTCTGCTGAAGCTCCACTAACACCTGTTAGTGGCTAAACTCTGGTAGCTACTGGACTCGTTCCCCCAGCCTTTAAGGGCCTTTAAAGGCATAGCCCCTGGCTCCCGACCTGGCTCCCTCACCGCCAGCCAGTAGCTGACACTGCACCGCACGGCGTCCGCACCTGGGCTTCTTGGTGAAGTCGGGAGAAGACTTCTGCACCAAGTTGATTCCCGCACCTCAAATTCCACAGCTGCACCATCTCCTGGGTAAACCATGGAGAAGCACCTGGCCCCACAACCAGATCTTCATAGGTTGAGAGTGTTGCAGAATCAAGGGGTCAGCATCATTAGCAAACAACTAGTCGTCACCAACTACTGACCCACAATCATGCTCCATGTTTTGGACAGTTCAGGACACCATCATTGACCCACATATTAAATTAATTACGCACTATCAAACAAAATCACTCAGTTTCAGCATGAATCATTCTCAGCCAGCAACTATGAAGTCTCATTGTCGGATAGTCTTTCACACGGGTTGTCCAATCATCATCGTCAGTCAATGCGCTTGTGCGGCCCTTATCACCTATTCTTAACTATCAATACACATCAAGTACAATCAGAACTGATCAACAATAATGACAAAGTAGCATTTCATTGCGATGAGCCACTACAAACCATCACGAATCATTACAAGCCATACCAGCCGTTTGGCTGTTTCTCAAATCACAGGGTACCCCCAATTATCATCCTTTAAAGTAGTCGTTTGTTATAAGAAACCATCCAGAACTTTGGGGGGCCAATGGCTTGAGAACGCCCGAAAGATTCTACCTATGAACATCTCAATGGGGCAACCCACGCAGGCTATCCTCCAGGTCTACGGTCCCGGGCTGTCCCAGTTGGAGAGTGACGCAGCTGGCCATCCCAACCTGGGGAAGCCCATGGCGGTTCGCAGCTCCCGAGTGACTTGGTGAGGGCGACCATGGGGAATCATAGTGGTGGATTGGCGATGTATGGCGAGCTGGCTCAAGCAGTTAACCAACCAATAATGGTGGAGAATAACCAACAAACTATCGGGAAAATAGTGATTAGTGATAGGGGAACCAGGGGTACAGGGTTTTGACCCACTGTCATATATGACTGTTGATTGGCGACTCGCTGGTTCATTGATGGCTATTGGTGGTGAATGAATGGAAATTGTCATGGGAGCTATGGTTGATGGCGAATGACTGGCTAATTCATGGTTCATTCATGATTGTCTATTGTCTAACGTTAATTAGTCAATAATTACTAGTTGATGTTTTTCTGGTGGTGGATCATTGGTTGATCAACTTGATTCAGCACTGAAGAACCATTATCACACAAAGCCATTAAACAAGCTTAATTGATGGTGGTGAACCATGGTTGATAACCACTAAACAACCATCCCCACTTAATCTGTTCAAACATGTCGTGGTCTCTCAAGTCACAGGGGTACCCCCTGTTATCATTCAATAGTAATCATTCATTTGCACAGTAACCCATCATCCATAACTTCGGGGTACCCCATTTGGCTGTGGGTCAGTTCACGTGTGTACCCTTGGTTCCCTTATCATTTATCAGGCTGCTTTCCCTATGAAATTGTTGGTGAACTAACCCATGCCCCATAAAATTGGTTGGTTCATATCAACCCAACTTGCCATTATTGTTGCTTATGATCCCCCCATTACTAACCATGATTAATGGCTATTATTTTTTGAGAAACCCTTCTTTCTCGTGCTTAACAGTGATGATTCTTGCTTGCCCATCGGATCATGGGCATCTGTCACAGCCGATCGCCGGCAGTGTTTGATTCAGGGTACAGCTGGTGGGACCCCGGTGAGGGAACATAACCAGGGTAACTACTGGTTATGGGAGATATAACCAGCTGGTCAAAGAACTAGGGTGCTACAACTGGATTATCATCCCTTATAGGAATCGCAACTGGGAACAGCCTTCAGCACCGCCCGGAAGCACCGCCCCAGCCTCGCCATGAGGACCGATACCTACTGAGTGATGCAGCTAGTCTTGTGAGAGAGTTCTTTTGAAGTATCAAAACAGAAACAGTCAACTGATTGATTTCTAGAGATTGATTGGTAGAGATTGGTGGATAGTTCGTTGATTATTTTAGTATCAAAAGAGAAACAACAAACAGCTGGTGGTTTCTCAAGTTAACTGGAGAAGTGGTTGGCTTGTTACATCTATTACAAAAAAAGGTTCTTAATGGATGATTCGGGGGGTTCCCTATTTTGAGAAACACCATGCATTTCTCATGGATTGGAGGGGTTCATTGATAGAGAAGAGTCAAACAACATAAGAGATAACATTGATCTTCGTGGCACCTTGGTTCTTTGTTTTTTTGTCAAAAAACCTGATTGAATTGACACCTGGACAGCCACGCAGCCAAGCTTGAGGTTGATCAAAGCGACAGGGCGATACCACCATGACCCTCTGCTACATCAACCAAGCAACAGGAAAGCACGACTCTTCGTAGCTAGCTCCATCATCCACAGTATCCTCCAGCAATCAACCAGCTTTTGGTAATAGAATCCACAACAGAGAAGGTAACAAGTGGTTTCCAAACCGTGAGTAGAACATGGGTGTTTCTCAAGCAAGAGGGGTACCCCAGTTGTCATCCTTTATGAACCGTTTATAGTAGCGATAAACCAGTCATAGCTTTGGGATTCCCCCATTTATAAGAAACCACCATTTAGCCAGCCAACAAGCGCAAAAGGCTTTGGGTTCGCTTCAATGATCAACTGTCAAAGAAACTCCAACCTACACCCAAGCCGGAGAAACAACCAGCTGGCCATGTCAACTTGTTTGAGATGCCTGGAACCTTGCCCGAAATGCACATGTCGCTCGTTCTTGGGATGCAAGCTGGTAAGCCATGATGCGTTCAAGCAGGGACCACTAATGTTAACACTCCCCCGGCCGCCCAAGAATGCACTTAGCGGTTCCTACCAAAATTGGGAGGGCCAGGGAGATCCATGTTGGAAGGTATTGAATGCCACGATGATCATCCGTATCTATCCCGTGATTTCATTGTCAGCATATGGCATTTTTTACATGAACCGATGCATGTCCGGTGCCCGAAACAGCAAAAGAACAATTTGTTGTTTCCCATAATCTGGACATCAAGTAGCAAAAACCTAATTTCCAAATGAAACGACCTTGGTTTGCCTGGCTATTTTTTGAGGTGTGTATCATATTGTATCATTTTCAGAGCATTTCACAGCCCAACCAATTTTTTTTCGCATCGACTGCTCTCCATCCGCAAAAATCGACTTGCTGTTTTTCAGCGGTGAAACAACACACCTTCGCACTATCTGGATCCTTGTCTCGCGGCTGAACGCAGCCATTCCAGCTGGGCAATCACTGCAGTGGTACCCTGTGGGTCATTGGCCACTCTTGGTAGCTCCTGGCTCTTGGATACCCCTGATTTCTTAGCTCCCTCCCAACCCCCAGCCAGTATGGTACCCCTGAGTTTAGTTAAGTTGACTGAGAGGTTCACTTGGGTAACCAGTTTTGGTACCACTAGCTGGCTAAGTGACACAAATATATGTGTGCATTCTATAGAATCGCGCTGTGCTGAGGTGCTCACCCAACCCTCATCAGTGGCACAAGTCACATTTCTGAGAACTGCTCGCCACCTGTCTTTCCCGGAAATTACACAGAGTTCCTACCTTTCTTACTATAGTGTGTGCTCTCCAGTGCTTTCCTATCCGTTAATTCTAAGTCATGCAGGCTTTTGATGGCAGCAGTCAGGATGCACATACTATCGCTCACCTGGCAAAAACAATAAGTGAACAACAGCCATGGTTAATCAATGGCCACCTATAGGGGAAATGAACCAACAATACTATGGATGATGATGATGATGATGATGATGATGATGATGATGATGATGATGATGATGATGATGATTATGATGATTATAATAGATGATGATAGATGATAAATGATAGATTATAGATGATAGATGATAGATGATAGATGATAGATGACGGGTGATGATGATGATGATGATGATGATGATGATGATGATGATGATGATGAAGGCGGTTGATGATGATGAGGATGGTGATGATGATGATGATGATGATCATGATCATGATGATGATCATGATGATGTTGATGTTGTTGATGGTGATGATGATGATGATGATTATGATGATGATGATGACGACGATGGTGATGATGACGATGAAGAAGATGATGGTGCTGGTGGTGCTGGTGGTGCTGCTGGTGGTGGTGGTGGTGGTGATCATGGTGATGACGATGATCCAACCATGGTTACCTACTGGTTAACAATGTAGGGGATACCAAGCACCAATAGGGTATGTGCAATGGTGATGATGCTGATGATGACGACAATGATTGATAAGCACTTAGACATCAGGTAGGCATGAGGCTATAACCGCCCGTGAACTGCTGCACTCTGGTTCCGATGCGCAATAAAAGCTTCGTGATGCCCAGCACAGTCTCTAAAATGTGACTGTTGAACTTTGGTCAAGCAATGTCAAGCATTTGCTGTCAAGTGGTCCCAAGGGACACGGCAAACAGCCCACTGCTTCCACAGAGATATTCACCTTTCACAATTCAACAAAGCTAATGCTACTACTATTTGCTTAGAGTACTCCTGGTAGCTCCAAACCGCTCCCCTGTTAAAAAGGTAGAACGGGGATACCCCTGGCGAAGCTCATCACTTACCAACAACCAGGCTATAACTGTGAGAAACTGGTGCCATATCACTGAAGCAGCTGGCTGAGAGCGGTGATGCCGCTCGAGGTGTTCACATTTGTGAAATTGATTGAGGGCACAGCCCGCATTGAGTGCGCCTGCGCCACTCAGAACTTGACATGATTCTGATTCACACTGACTTAGCTGTTTGGAACTAGCAGCTTTAGATGGTTAATGGCTTTGTCCAAAGATGGTGCACCCCCCAAAACTGGTGGTTTTGCTATTGATGTTGGTTATCAATTTGGATTGTGCTCGTGGCTACCACCATTTATGGACAAACGAGAAGGTTCATCTTACTGCAACATCCACTATAACCATAGCAACAAGAAAGACACAGGCACAGAGATGCAGCACGACTCAGCTAGTGCCGTTGCTGTCCTTTTTGTTCACTTTCGAAGCCTACGCGTCAGGATTTATGTTCAGTGGGGTTGCTGACATGATTGCGAGTGGTTGATCAGAAATTCCAGCAGTATCATTTCTGTACCTCCAACTAGTAGCCATGGTTGCAGCCATGGTCGCAGCCATCACCCCTAGCTTGCGTGATTCCTCATGGGAACGGCAAAAATTCATTGGGGAATGACAGGTATTTGAAATTGGGGTTGCGGTTGCCATACCATCACATGACACATGTTCTGGGATGAACTGATGACAAAGCAAAACTTGCCTCTGCACCCATCTTTTAAGGACAACGAAAGTATGAAAGCGATGGACACGGCCAAGTTGCAAATCAGCAAAGAAACTGCGTGTATATAGATCTACATAGTTAGTTGTTTACAAATTCTTGTTGTGATCTCGATGATTAGCCATCATTTTCATGCTTCTAAGCCCAAACTCAAATCACCAGCAACACAAAGTGCCCGACCCCGCCCTTGAAAGTGACAGCGGCGTGGTGGCCCCATCGGCCCCAACAGAACGACGCAACGGAACGACGCGGCTCGTGCCTCCACCTGCTTCCACTGGGCCTCCTCCAAGAACTTGTCCGACGCAATACTCGACCTGGGGAGCGGCAGGGGCTACCCTCGGCCGGGCACCCCCGCTGCGAAGTTAGCGATTTCCGTTGGTAGGGCAAGTACCTGTTGCTGATGGTAGATATGATCTGGTTTTTTATGTGGCGAATCTTGACCGACTTAGAACTAGAGGGCCTCAATGGTCCCGACCTTATACCACCCTACCCCCCCTTGGTTCTCACGACAAGAATCATGTGCATTCATGTGCGGGTTGACTCGGAAAATGTCGAACCGCAAGGGAACATTGAGCAAGTTTTGAGCCGCTAGTGGAAAAAGCCATTTGGAAGAGCTGATTTTGAACTGCACTACAGTGTGTGAATTAACCAATTCCCTATCTCAATAAAATGCTTAAGGTATTCAATATTCATATATATATAGTTTTTTTTTCAAAGTTATTTAGATCTTATTCAATCATGGGTAATTTACAGATCTAATATAGCTACCAATATGGTTAGTAAATGAATCAATTCAATATTACTTACTCTTTACTATCCAATTTCAAACCATTCGGTAGTCCAGCCGTTGCCGGCTCTGATCACCCGGCCCAGGAGCCGCGCGACACCATCAAGCGGTTTCGTCGGCCCTATGTGGGCGATAACGATAGAGTTGTAAGTGGATGAACTTGGTTTTGGTTCATGAATATTTGTTGAATCAATCATACATATAGTTACATCATGAAAAAATGTTTGACATTGCTTGACAAACTCGCAAATGCAGGTTGAACATAGTGAATAGTGACTGATGCTAGACGGTTTTGGTTACACAAATGCTATCTACTTTTGAACATATCGAATACGTTTGCTTCCCCAAATGTCACATGTCTTACAAGTTCTACAATGCCTAAGTGATGTACAACCAGCCGACTGTTCATTGGCTTCTAAACAAATCTGAAACAAAATCAACCATCCAATCTCATTTCATGGCTGTTTTGAGCCCTGAGGCGAAAAACAAGACATGGCCTTAGTGGATACGTATAGGTAATGTATATATGCCTATGGATTGCACCACTGTACCCCATGGCTGTTCACATCCCAATAGTCACCAAACTAGTCTGGAGTCTAGCTGTTGAGACTGCTGATGTTTGTGTTTTGTGGGAGTTGGGGATGTGAACTACTGCCCATGGTTTGTGTTATAACCTGCACATGTTATTCCCAGATGTGAACTACTTGCAGGCTATGATCCATCTTCATGTGGCTATGGGTCAAAACCCTGTGCACCTGGTTCCCCCATCATCAACCACTGTTTTCCCTTGGAAATTGTTGGTGATTATCCCCCATGAAAGTTGATTAATATTGACCTAACTCGCCATGTGCCTCAATGGCTTGGAGGAGCCATGATGTCTCATAGCAAAGCTGGTGAACGGCCACTTGGCAGCCGCTCCTGGCCTCGCTACCCCGGATTGAGCTGGGCCAGTGGCCGGGATACGGCCTCGCCCCCCAACCACCAAACAGAATCACTACTTCCACGGAGCGGCATCTCCATAGCAGCCAGCATCGACGGCGGCAAGGTCTCCACGAAACCTTGGAAGCAGCGAAAGTTGGAATTTGCGAAGGTTGGAACCCTCGCGTTGGTTTCCTCACTTGGCCTACCCCCATGCGTGCTGTTCCACCGCACCATAAGCGTAACATATAGATCCTGCATCCTCAGCTTGGGAAGCAACGTTGCAAAGATCATCATTGTTCGCCCTGGTGACTTCACTCGGATAAGCCGGATAGCAGTCTACGACCAAGGGTGAACTCACTTGCAACCACCGAAGAGATGCAGAAACTATTAGTTTAGAATCTGCCTTTTTGGGGTTCAAGTAACTCTTGGGTGAAAATGTGTCTTTTTGGGTTCGACCAATTAGAGGGAATGAACTAGGAGGTAATTATTGGTTGGTACACCCCAGTTTTTTCTTTGATGAAACTTACTGCGCAACCCTGATGCCATCAACCATCATCAATCTCTGAGCATTGCCACTTCGTACGATCTGTCGTTCTCAGTGATGCAAACCGTCAGTCTTGTCAGACAATCTCAACCTACTCTGGCGGCTGGTGGTTGATGAACAGAAATTCCCAGCTAGTGGAACACTATGAGATTGGATAGCTGGTACCTCTCACTTTCGTGGGTGTTAACTCCTACTAGAGTAACTCATGAAAGCTATTCGCCCAAACAACTTTCCAGTCATCATAGCACGCGTTGCGGCCTGGTGATGGTGGAATTGTTGGTGCTTTTGCTGGGGGTTGGCCTGGTATCTCGGTGGTTGCAGCTGGTCATATCCGAGTGGCACATCAAAATGGATGACGCTGCCATCTTGGTGCAAGGTGGGCCCTTAACCAGCTATAAGTTGGCTTATAACTAGGGTAACTACCAGCTATGTTAGATAAGTAGGTACCACCATGGTAACATTATATGTTACTCATACTATATTAGCTAGGGTAAGTATATATATATATATAGTCATATTATTACTAGGGTAACTATATATAGCTAAGTGGCCCACCTTGTATAGGATGGATCATTTCAATGATCAACTACCATGCGGTGAACGGGCACTCCCAGTAGCTCCAAACCGCTCCACCTTCAAAAGGCTGTACCCCGAGCTCCAAATCGCTCCCTCCCAACCACCAGCCAGTATTGTTTTCTTGTGTTGGTTGATTTTCCCTTGGTAGACCTTATTGATCTGATTGGTGGTTCTAAGCAATCCCAGAAACATTTGCAAATCAACCAACCATCGCAATTATTGGGGAAGATAAAAGGAAACAAAGAAACACACATGTTTAAAACCACCAGCCCGTGATCAATTGCTATTTTCTTGGGAAAAAATCATTCAATCTCCCATGAAAATTCTCAAACTGTGCCGAATCATTCCTGTGAGGGGATCATCCAGGCATCTGTCAGGCATCCCCACTCCTTCCTTTGCGAGGGCTATCATCGTGACGAGAAGATTGTAGGCCCTGAGCAGTTCACCATTCACGGGGAATGACGATCTTGCCAACGTTAGGAGCTTTGTGAACGAGCGATGGGAACAATGCATTGATCCTTGAAACGATTGGACAGCCTGACTTTGAGAATCTTTGGGATATTTTGCCTACTTTTTTGAAGGGTATGTATGCATTCCCAACCAACCAACAGTTGGGAGTTGTGCGACCAGCAAACAAGAAAAGGCAGCTCCATCCACATGACAACCTGAACACTACAAATTACCTCCAAAAAAATATGATGATGTTTGCAAACAATCTGAACATCGCCAAGACTGTTTCGGTGACAGCAACGTGATGGTGCCCATGAGTCAAACTCTGCAGGTTGCTGGGCAAGGCTACCTGATCCAGGCTTTGGTCAAACCTATGATGTCAGCGGTAAATCTTCCCCGATTTGTTTTCGTTTAAACATTATTGTGCTGATACTTTAAGGGCCCTCATTCTGTAACAGTGAGTTTGGCTTATGATGGAGAGATCGCCAAAACTCCAATAAACACACAGTGGCCCTTTTTATCACCATTTCAGGGTTGGTGCTTGGGATTGCAGGGCGATAGCCACCATGTCTGCTGCTGTTGCTACCAGACTATGAGGTGCTGCTAAACCAGCACATGCATTTTGCCAGACAAACGAAATGTACTGGAAGAAGTAACCTCTAGCAAAATAAGGTAAATACAACACACTCTGACACATACATATTACATATGTACACATCTCGTATATTCTTAATATATAATATATATATATACATTGGTGCCGATATTGATCGGTCAATTGTGGTCAACTAGCATCATATCAGCATCATATCAAACCATCTCAGGCACCTAAAACAAACCTCAGCTGCCGATCGCTGTGCAAATCCAGTGACCGAAGCATCCATCAGTTTGGTTTCAAGCAAAGTCCTGGGCGTAGCGGCATGGCGCAAGGGACTGTGCCCATGAGCCAGGGCTCATGTGTCTGGTGGAACCATGGCTCACCTCACCACCAAGCATGATGACCATTATGATAAGTTGTTGTATGTGAGGTTGGTGGTGAGGTGAGGTGACCACCAGCCAGGGCTCATGTTGTAACATACTATGATTATAACCATCATTAATGAACTTCCATCATGGAACTATGAGTTATCAATTAACATACTATGATTAACTATGACTAAAACCGCACTTGAACTCATCACCATAGCCAAACATCATAGAACTATAATCATGATAACTTCCATCATTCACCACTAATTGGCCATGGTTGTGCGGACAACGAGTGGGTTGTAACCACCAATCACCATCTCAAGAATTTCCTCATGATCCGGGGTCTTGGGGCGGCTTCTACAAGTCATGCTCATCACCAGCAGTGGAACTGTTGGTAAACAGAACCATCAACTGGTTGGTGGTTTCAACCCCTATGAAAAATATGAGTCAACCAACCAACGATTTAGCAATACTAGCGAAATCTAGCGAAAAATAAGAAATGTTTCAAACCACCAACCAGTCAAAGAGTTGATGATAGTCCCCCAAGAATCGCTCAAAAGGGCACGCGCTTAATCACATCTTTGGCCATTCTCCGTTGGTGTATCTGCTGATCCCAAAATTTATTCCCAATATAATCAACCATTCTTAAACATTTGCCATTCACCATTCTGAAACATGATTATTAACCACCACTTAATCATTTCTTCGCCATTGACCCCTCATGAACCATTCATTCACCCTGGGAGATTCGCCACTGCCGCACATGCGCCAAGTCTCAACAGATCGCGGGACTCAGCCAATGCTTGCTCTTTTGAGCTTTCGGGGTTGGCTAACTGCCGAAGAAGTTCATCCATCCTGCGCGCCCCCGTGCCCCAAAACGCACTCTGACCGCTTTGAGCACCGGTGTGAGTTATTGATGATATGATATGATGGTCAATGATAAATATGGTTGATAATTGCTATCAAGTGTTATATAATGGTTGTTCATGATTGTTGATTAAGATTGATTATCATGGTTGGTAATGATCGGTTACCATTGCAAATTCATGGCTGGTCATTACTATGTATGATAACTATGATGCTAATTAGTGTATTGTGCGAATATATATGTTCATAAATGCTAATAAACATCCACAGGTCAATCATGTTGATGACTTTTAATGATGTACGACCATTGGGGATTCAAAACATGGAGCTTAGCAACAAATGGGGATTGGCATAGACCTTGAAATGCACAAACAAAATACGTGTATTTCATGGAGACTTGACTTGTCAAACTGACAGCCTTGATCATCCGCCGCCCAAACTTCATTGCGGCATCGGCCAATGGTTTTCCAAACCAGAGGCGCACCAGAGGCCCCAGGCCTGATACCACTGGTGATCTGATCCTTCACTAAACTAATCAACAGCCATCGAATCATTAACCACAATGAACTTCAATGAACCTTCATTAGCCAGCAGCAACGGTGATGAATTGTTTTCAGCTTGAATTAGTCACTACAAGAGCATATATGCTTGGAAAAAAACAACATGATTGAGCACTATAAGTCTACTGAGTCAAAACAAATATCAGCCGCCATCACCAATCATCATAAGCCTTTACCACCTAGATTAGTAACCAATATTGTAAACCATAAATCTGTGGGAATAACCTGTATAAGTACAATCAATATCAATAACCATTGCAAACCATTGCCAACCGCTATAAGCCATAATGTACCAGTAATTACAAACCCAGTACATGGTTTAACCACAAATTCATATTTTAAACCATATGGTTGTCTCTCAAAAGAGGGAGCCCCAAAAATGGTTGGTTTCTTACTAGAAAGGACTAACAAAGGAAGATTTGGCGGTCCCTATTTTGAGAAACACCTATCTATATTTAAAAAAAATAAATAAATCTATATATATATATATATCTAAATAAATATATATGTACATATTCTCATAGTTTTTTTTTGTACACATCGATCCCAAAAAACGTGAGAAAAAAACACACCCACCAGGCTTCACCCGCATTTGCATTTTCGCCGGCACAACTCTCCGGAACGGCGCCTCCCAAGGGCGTCCAGACTCTCCTTGCCCATGTTCTGCCAGAGCTGCATGGCTTGGCCCTGGCGGTGCCGTGGGCCCCGGCGTGGGTCACACTTTTGATTTGATGACTTTATGAGCTAAGTGGTGGTGAATGATGGTGATTTTTTGAATGATTGATGAATGATGGTGATTTTTGTTGCGGTTGCAGATGGTGAATTTGTGATGGCGAAATTGTGATGGTGAATTTGTGATGGTGAATTTATGATGGTGAATTTGTGATGGTGAATTTATGATGGTGTATGATGATTAACTAATGATGGTTGGTCATACTTGATTGATGGTCAATGATGATTTATTGGTGGTTAATGAAAGTTAGTTTGTGGTTAGTAATAGTGGATATAACTTGGCAATCGTGGATGACTGCAAATGGTCGATTGTCGATTATGCATCATGGTGGTTGATGGTTGATCTTGCTGGTGGACGATTAAATCTACTCATCAACAAGGACAACCATAGGTTTCTTAGTTTGTGGGGTACAAATTTAATGGGAAACCCGGTAACCCAATAAATCAAACCCCACAAACTAATAAATTAATCATAATCAATCTAATAAATCATAATCAATTTGGCACCACAGTAGTTTATTTGATATCCCCTATTCATCAACTTGATCCAAGTTCTAAGCGCAAAATTGCGCCCATGGCCAGTCCAAACTTTGTGCCAAGCGTTTCCTATGTAGCTGGGCTTACCCTTTCATAAACGAACATGGCAATGGAAAATCCGCCATTTAGGTATATTGTATAATGTTAACCCAGGATTAAGAAACCCCTGGTTGATTAATTGAGGGGGTTACCATCGTCAAGGGAAACCAAGGCTTTCGGGGGATACCCCGTACGAGGGAATAATAGGTATTATACGGTTCACCATTGTAA
>VSDK01022356.1:81276-100035 GCA_009767595.1 Symbiodinium kawagutii | reverse complement strand
GACACTACCATACTCTTCAAAGGCTTGCATTTCTTCCTCTGACAGAGCAAGTTGATCATTGGCATCTTGTCCCCAGTCTTTGACAAATGGCATCAAATCTCGCACTACAAGGCTGGCATTCATGGGCGGTTGCTGCAGATGCACTTTACCAAGCTCACTGCGCACTGCAACTGCCCACCAACGGTGTCTGCATGCTCCCCAAACTTCTTCAAGCTTGAGGCAGATTTCTGACACTGTGTATCCTGCATGCTCAAGTTGCTCAAGGTTCCTACGGACGAATGCATTGGATGCAGCTGGAGGAACACACTCGAGAACTATGGCTGGACACTGCGACAAAAACCCTGTGCGAAGCGTACCTGAAAGACTACTGGATCTGTCATCCCTACCCCCGCCTTGATGTCCTCCACGGCTGTAAGGCTGACATGCAATCCCTGCAACCAGTACAAACGGGTAATCACTGCACTCCCACACTCGACGAATGGTGGACGGACATGTGACATCAGCTTCAATGACTTCGACTGCTTCATGGATGAGACGATGCAACTCGGCCAACTTGGGTTGCTTCTCAACCGAAGCAATGTGATCAAAACCGTTCCATACAAAGCCCAGAGAACTTGCCCCCAATCCTGCACATGCTTCCACCACATTGTACTTGAGATAGGATTCAGTCAATTGGTGTAGTCGAAAACCACTGTGTAGATCAGCAACCAGATCGATAAACGGGTCATTGACATTGCAACCAACATCGAGAACCGTCACCCGAGGAAATGCAGAGATCTCCTTCGGAAGGGCTCCCATCAACCGGACCAGTCTGCCACTGGGCACCGTTTTCCCAACTCCACACTGATCTCCCCAAGCAACCATGTCCAGAACCAAAGAGCATCGGCTGTCGGGGCCGAGAGAGCTCCATGCTGGCTCTGGCATCCATGTGTCACCAACATCGCCCCACTGAGAAACCATGGCGTTCAGAAAGCCCAAAGATCGGCTGGCCTAACTCCCCACCGGCCTGAGAGGGTTTTGGGCCAGAGCTAGTTCATCAACCAACCATTCCAACTATTCGGCAAAATGAATAATGCTTCAAACCACCAACCTGTGAAACACTCACCTTTTTGTGCATATCAATAGGTCCAATAGGTATTGAAAAATCAACATGTATTTCGATATATGATATATGTATGTACAGATAGTTTTCGTTTTCAATGTTGCTGGAGCTTTGGGTGACCCTGCTCTAAAAAATTGTCAAACCAGAATCGGCTATGTTTAAATCTGGCATGTTGACTGGCAAAATATGTGTGTGATTGTGTATGTAGATGTGCGAATGACATACATGATATATATAGAGTATGTATATAATATATGCATAGGTCCCTGTTACTGGATT
Source organism: Symbiodinium kawagutii (assembly GCA_009767595.1). NCBI lineage: Eukaryota > Dinophyceae > Suessiales > Symbiodiniaceae > Symbiodinium > Symbiodinium kawagutii. The sequence goes on along the minus strand of VSDK01022356.1, from coordinate 98,654 downwards.
GATCACCGGGGCGCAAGCAGGGGACCGCCTTTCAGCAGCCGTTATGCCCAGTATGGTCTTTCCACAATCAGATTACGGTCATTTGGCTATGGGTCAAGCAGTTAATCATCAAAATTAAGCAACACTTTCATAGGGAAAACAATAGTTACTAGTAGGGGAACCAGGGGGACTAAGGGTTTTGACCCACTGCCATTTGTGGGCAACAAACAATTGCAGCAATACTTAACAACATCATGGTTCGATAGAATTCTGGTTGGGGCAATATTAAACCATGGTGTCAATGTCACTGACCAATGCTTGGCTTGCCCCATTGGCCAAAATTTGGGCTGGTGTTAAACAAACTTGACTTCATGAGGTCTGTATTCGTGGTTGCAGCTGCTGCAAGTTTACACCCCAATCTGACAGTACAAAGTAGCTGAATGACACACGCCATGTACTTGTTCAGCGGCTGTGGAAGGTGCGAATTGCAAAACTTGCAAAACAAAGCTAGCAGTACTGACATTTTTTGGGGAACTGGCTGGTTGATGGATGCTTACAGTAGCCATGACTGACCGTACAATACCCCGTGTTTGATGGTAAATGGTGAGCCCCTGATGGTGGTTGATTCAAATACAGATCAACCATTGATCATTGTTATTAGTCAGTCCGGGTTCATTATTGTAACCATCCATTAACCATTCGTTATCCATGAATTATCCATCCATTGACCATACATTTATCACCCATAAATCATCAACTATCCATCCATGACCCCGTTAACGGTCCATTCACAATCCACGAACCATCCATTAACCATGAACTATCCATCCATTAATCATATATCAACCGTCCATTAACCGTCCGTTAGCCATGAATTGACCAAAAATTGACAATTCTGACCACCCCCCAACCATCCATTAACGATCCGTTGACCGCCCATCAACCTTCCATCAACCATCAACCTACCATCCATCAACCATTCATTAGCCATCCATTAACTGTCCATTAACACGCCATGAACTGGGCCATGAACCATCCATTAACCATCCATTAAGCATGAACAATCCATCCATTGACCACATATTAACTGTCAAGTAACCATGAATTGACCATGAATTGACAATTCTGACCATCCCCCAACCATCCACCAACGATCCACTAACCATCCATTGACCATCCACCAAGCTATTCACCATCCAGCAGCCATCAACCATCCATCAACAAACCATCAGTTCATTCACCACTAAAGCCCCCAGCCCCTTTCAACCATTCAGCCCCAACCATTCAGCCTCAACCATTCAGTTCATTCAACCATTCATCAGCCTCAACCAACCACCCCCTGTTCTCCTTGGCAGCCCATGGCCCGCTCCTGCAATGCCAGCGGTCCCTTGGAAGTGAAACGTTGCCGTGACAAAATGGCCACTGACAGCATGCTGCCCACCTCGTGCGGGACAAGGGACCGTGGGGAGTAGATGATAGGGGTTACTACTGTAGGGGTTATCTACTTCTATGGGAATATATCCAGATTTATAGGGATTATATAGGGATTTAAAGGGATTTATAGGGATTTAAAGGGGTTATGTACTATAGGGGCTATCACTATTATTACTTTTATAGGGATTTTTAAGGATTTATGAGACGTGTAGTGATTTATAGCGGTTGTAGGGGTTGGCACTATTAATCACTATTAGTAACTACAAATGGTAGGGATAACCCCTATAATCCAATGATTTGTAGTGACATAGGGGGATGATAGGGGTTGTCACTTTTAATCATGGTAAATAGTGGGGGATAATCACCCACAATAGTGGTTAAACAACTAGTAGCTGATGGATGTGGATAGCGGTCAGTGATTCAGGGTTAAAAATCGTTAATTAATAGTGGTTCTCAGTGATGGATGTTGATGGTTGATGACGCTCAACAACAACGCTCACCATCAACAACCATTATGAAGCATCATGAAGTTCTTTAGTGCTGAATAATGGATGGTGCTAGATCTTTATGGCATATGGTCAATAACTACAGTGCTGACAGTGCTTAATAATTGTCTATGGTTGATGGCGTTACTGCAATGGATAGTGTTCAAGAAAATAATCGGTTCGTGGTTTCAATCCTTCTGAAAAATAGTAGTCAACCAACCACCCACTTATCAATAACGACAGGAATAAAACATGAACCCACCAAACAAGTTAATGATGGTGAATCTAATAGCCTTCATTGATGGCTAGTAGATATCTGTTTGGTGGTTATACGCCAGGGTTAATGCATGGTCATCAATGGTAAAGGATGCTTATTGATGGCTGATGACTATACTGATGACTATACGGCCCGCTTCCCACCTCGTTTTTCTTCTCCGGCATGGACTCCTGCAAACCGCCAGCGGTGAAGCTGGACATGACTTTCTGCCTGCATGGACCTCTGTGAACACCAAGGTAGAACTGGTTCTGTGATGAGAATTTGCTTGTGACATCTCAAATCACTAGTCAATCAAAAAACAAGTGACAAGTGGGTCATCTATGGCAATCAACCCGCAGCCTTGGAGATTGGATCATCCGCTCTGATGACTGCCCCTGAGGTTGGTGAAAGTAGGAGATACACAAGAATGGTGCTGTGTGCAAAGCCTTTGTGTTGCGACTCCCTGGGGGCACACCCCCAAGTGCAGCAAAGTTGGGAGGGTATGGTTGGGCGCATCATTTTCAATCGACTATACCCTCCCAACTATAAAATGCGGTACTACAGTGGGTAAAGTTGGGAGGGTACAGCTGGGAGTCACAACTATGTCCATGATCAATCAAGAAAACCAACAGGACTCACAATGCACGTCCAGTCTTGGTGGCTGATCCCTTGCTAAAAGTCTAACTTTTAGTAGCTATATGGTAAATCAATCACATCCCAAAAAGCCAAAAAAAACAAGGTAATAGCTCTAATCCACCCAGCAGTGAGAGGTTACATTGATTGGTGGCTCGATTTAACATGCTAACCATCTACAGCGGTTGCTTCATCCTGAAGCTCCCAACCTGATTCATCGTCGGCGCCGAGGCAAGCCATAGATGTCATGGTGGCTCGCCCAGAGGGGGCACGACGCTTCAAGGCGATACCGGAGATAACATAGTGAGGATTAACCATCAGCAACCATTGATTATCCATCATTGTCCATGAACCCTCAATTAATCAATGCTAAGTTAAATTATGAATATGTTAAACATGCTTTATCTATTGTATAATTCATAGTTCATGCTAAAATCCGTGATGATCACTATGAAATCATCATCCGTGAAGTATGACTTCATTATGGCAATATGCATATCCATCAATATCAAATATCAATCATCAATCATCATGGTAATATGAACCATGAATTAACCATCAATACCCGTGGACCAATGATCCTCAATCCCTGGATTCAGCCCCACAATTGCCCTAGCCCAGGTCCTGCCACAGCAGCCAAAGGATGACATTTTGCTGCTTGTTGCGGCCTTGGCAGGTGGGGTCAGGGTCAGCCGACCAAATGGCTAAAGGGGTGGTCAACAAAGGTCAGTGGGTATGGCTGGTTGCCAAGTGGGAAGGTTAGTGGTTGATATTGAGGGATAACAACGTTAACAGGAAATATACCAGCTAGTTCAATCAAAACACCTTATAGCCAGTTGGGTTACCAAGTATCAATCAATCATGAACATGGATCGATTGACTTCATCGCTAAAAGTCCCAAGTCAATACATCCATCAGCATCCCAACAAATGGACCAGTTTGGTGCATTTGAACTGCTGGAGGTGCCCAGTCAGGTGATTGGTACACACGTGTGATCCCCTCAAGAGCGTTCTGCCAGTGTCCATCAATGGAACCCCAAGTGATTCTCCCCATGTGAGATGCGCAAGGGGTTCGCGACGATTCCCTCTACGTGGGGGGTGCATCAACTTACCCACCAAGCAAATACAATGCAAAAGAAACCAGCAGCGATTTCAGGTTTCGCACGGACGTGCCCATGCAAGTAGCCCGGCAAGGCGCAATCGGCTGGGTCTTTCGCTATGGAGACGGGGATGCGACCCTAATTAATGGGTGGCGGCGGAATGATAGACCATCACATCTACCCTTAGAAAAAAGCCTCGCCTTATTGGAAATGCCTAGATATTCTACTACGAGGCCATGCACATTTGCGATGGCATGATGATCCGTTTTCATACCGTGGTTCTTGTTGTGGGATACGCCAGTGGACAGGTTGATGAGCATCACAGAACCACCAAAAAAACAGTTTTGTTGTTTACCATGGCATTGATCCGTGAACATCTGCCGAACATATGGTTCATCTGCCAGGAAAGCCTCATGTTCACAATCATAGATATATCATAAATGATGGTAAGTAACATGAACTGAGCAAACATGTTGGGTGCAAATGATGGTAAACAACCATTAAATCACCCTAGTGATGGTAATATAATCAAATCCTATGGTTGAAAATAATGGTCAACAACTTCCACAAATGATGCTCCATCCCCAAGTCCCATGATTCAACCCCCGGGGTTTCAACGCTACACCGATCTCCCTGCCATCTGCCACCGCGCGACGTCGTTCTCGTTCTCGAAAGATCGCATCCTCGTCAATGTCCAGCCTGCAGTGGAAGCGTACCCAACAAGGGTTACTTCTGTGATTTGGCTATGGGTCAATATGATCCAACCAACAAATGGGGGATTTCCACCAACAATAAAAGTAAAAACAATGGTTAATGGTGGGGAACCAGGGGTACAGAGTTTTGACCCACAGCCATTTGTTGTCTACATGGTGGTTTCTTAAAATAGGGGACCCCCCAAAATGGCTGGTTTAGTGTAAATGATGGTTACTATTGGATGATGTGGGGGGAACCCTATTTTGAGAAACACCCACATGGTACATGAACATGCACCCTGCATATAACAGGGTTACTATCACTATAGCCATGATTATTTTGCAACAAGTGGCTTTGTCTATAAATCGCGGTACATCCTGATCATCCAATAATAGCATGTGATAACCATTTTTGGACACACCCAAGTAGGTACAAGCATGTTTTGTATGTACAATGATTCATATGCCAATTTTTGGCCAATTTTTACACACCACCTTTTTTGCAATCCCCAGTAGGTACAAGCATGCGGACAAGTACTCATTGGTGGTCAACACCCCAGAATCATTAGAATGATGGTCTAATGGCAGATCCAGCCCTTAAGAGCTCCCATTTTTGTGATGGTAAATCACCAGCGTTCAACTGGGGGTGGTTTATTTCTATGGATCTACCAGTAAGCAGGTGAAATCATTACTTAGAAGCCACAATCCACAGGCATGGTTGGAGTTAACCATCAACCTGCTATGCTTGATTGTGAATATGAACCACCGAGTGTTTACCTCGACTTACCACCACAAGCAATCAGCAACAATATTGAATGCTTGACTGTCAATACAGGCAGTTCGCCGGGCATGCAAAATATTCTGGTTCTTTGGCATCCATCGTTCAACCACATCTAGCAGCAGCTGTCCGGTATGAAATGGCTTTACGACCCAAGCTGGGAGCTCACTCCCATAGTGTTAGTACCCTTGTGCCGGCCGTGCTGCAACCGTGGCACAAGTAGCGAATGCAGTTTCGCGAGGCTTCTTGGTCCCAGCCCTTGTTAAAGAGCTTGGCAGCCTGAAATCGACGTGAGAACCAGCCGCGGCGGGAAGGATTGTATTGCCCACAGCACTACAGTCTTAGGACCTGGTAGTAACTGCATGGAGATGTGGTCATTGCTAGGGCGAAGTACCAGTTCGATGGCTCAATGTTGATGACCAAAATAGAACTTGTAATTACAAGTTCTTTATTGCAGGTACAACCGATTAATGATAAGTACTTTGTAGTACTGGAAGGAGTTAACGATTGCGATTGATAGGGCTGTCAATGATGGTTGTTGGTTACCATGATTAATGACGATTCATAATGAACGTGAAGTCAATGATGTTCGATGTCCGACCCAAGCGTAGTACCCTCTGGTAAACTACCCTGGAAATTGATGTTCATCATCTTTGATCGGAAAAACCACTCGTAAACCAGCTATTTCTATCTTGGTGGCTGTTAGATCCCGTACTAAAAGTCCAACTTCTAGTGGCTATATGGTAAATAAATCATATCCCAAAAAAGCTAAGTTCAGCTAAGTTCATAGCTGTAATCCACCCAGCTACGGTGGACTTTCCATTGCGAGGGTCCCGACTAGACTGTACCCCCATGTTCCAGCGTCTCAAAGACCCGATCCCAGCTTGGAAGGCACCCCTGGTTACAGCCGTTGGTTGATGTTGCCTTGGCAAGGATTGGACCATTGAACCGTTTCCAACAAACCATATATAACCATTTGACCATATATAACCATTTGGTCATAAGAATTTGACCATGTATAACCATATATACCTTGGCAGTTTGGTTATATATGGTCGAATTCTTATGACCAATGACCATTCTTGCCAAATGACCTATATATCTTTATGACTCTGGAGCAAATTGTCAAGGCAATTTGTTTACAACTCTGAATCAGAGTTGTACTGACTATCAATAATTTGGATGTTGCCTCAGCATGTTTACCAGCCGTTTGTTTACAACTCTGAATGAACCGTTTCCGATGAATGACTATCCACTACTGGTTGGTGGTTTCTACTGTGAAACATATGTGCTGATGGGAATAACAATCTCATATATTGGCGGGAAAAAACAGCCAAAAAACATGTCACCAAAACCACCAACTAGTTATCAGCAGACTAATATAGACCCTCCCGAAGGTTGAAAAAACACATCCTATTGGTATATCCCTTCGGCAGGGTCTATTTTAATTTCCAGGCGGGTAAGAAGTGATGAAAAACACCAACCACTTACTGTAACCAGCATCGCCAACTGATCCACCAGATTTCTGTTTCCACTGCTGAAACTTTGAGGAAGTGCGGTTGGTGAAGGTCCATTACTAGGGGCTGACGAGACATAGCGTCTCCCAGGTGCAAATGATGATGCTTGATATTGATTGCCAATGATGCTTAAGACTTGGTCAGTTGGTGTGGACAGTGGTACAGAGTAGATCATTTTTGATGACCCATGATGACGAAGATACTAATGATGACCAATGCTTAAGCCTTGGATGTTGATGATGACCAATGCTTAAGCCTTGGATGTTGATGATGACCAATGATACAGTGGTCAAGGGTAGATCATTAGTGATCAGCCATCATCAACCATCCCTTGATCACTGAAAGCCATTATTAACCATAATTGAAAAACATTCAACCATCATGAATCACTAACAACGACTATCATTATTAATTATTACCCATCATCAACCTACAATGTTACAATGGCCATAATTAGTTATTTTAGATCATGATTACCAACCATAGTTCAGACACCATATAATCAACTGCTATTCCTATGATAAACATTCATTTACCTCAAGCAATCACTATTAACTATCATTAGCAACCATTAACAACCAGTAAGTATTACTAGTCCATCAACCAGTATTAAGAAACCCATCATTAACCATTAGAAATCTTCTTTAACCATCACTAACAATCACTAATCCATCGAAAGACCACTTATTAACCAATTGTTTATTACAATCACTAATGTTTACTGTATGAACCACCAGCACCCAACATCACTCATCAGCCACCATTTGTTTATTAACGAAGTGTTGGTGGCTCACCACTATGAACCACTACAATCATGGTCGTCATCATTTACCACAAACAATCAGCATTTAAGCATTGTTGACCAACCACTGTTAACCAACATTGTTAATCAGCCATTGTTAACCATTGATAGTTTTACCGTTAGAAACCATCATAAACCAGCTAGTTAATCCTCCTTCTTTCCAATGGTAAACCTTATAAATCACCATTAATTCTGTTAGATCACCTTTCTAATGGTTATACCAAACCCATCATATACCATCATAAACCGGCATAAACCATCAAATACCATCAGAAATCAAGCACCTTTCTAATGGTTACAGCAAACCTTAAATCAACCTTAAAAACTTCAACCATCATATACCATCATAAACCATCTAAACCATGGTTAATCATTGATAGTTTTACCATGTAAACCACATTAAACCTGGGATAAATCAATCCCCACCAGCACTAACAACCATCATGAACCAGCATAAACCATACTAAACCAGCCAGTTAATCAAACCTTCAATTCATCAGAACCCACCTTTCCACTGGTTATAACAAACATTAAACCATCACTAAGAATCACTAAACCATCATAAATCAACCTTACCGGCCAGTTAAAACCATGATAAAATGGTTATAACAGAACCTTAAGCAACAACTAAAGCATCATAAACCACCATAAAACCATCATAAAACCACCATAAACCAGCATAAATCACCCTAACCAGCCAGTTCATCAAACCTGAAACCACCTTCCCCAGGTCTGTTCACCCCACCGCCTCCTCGCGCCAGCGCGGGTCCACCGACGTCATGGGCGCCGCGAAGATCCGCGGCGCGTCGGTGGACAAAGCGCTGCGGGGACGCCACACGTCCCAGCAGCCGCCGGGAAGCAGCTGAGGCCTGGAACGGCAGGAGGGAGCTTGAATGGCATGTGAATGATGGTGAGATATATGGTTAGTAACTAATGAATGATTCACCATCTGGGTTGAATTGAACCCATGGGATGAGGATGGTTTGGGATGATGTTAAGGATCATTAAGGATGATGTTAAAGGATGATGTTAAGGATGATGTTAAGGATCATGTTTAAGGGATGGTATGAGGATGGTTTGGGATGATGTTAAGGATGGTTAAGGATGGGTAAATTTAACCCATGGGATGAGGTGAAGGAGGGTTGAATTGATAGTAGTTAGTATCCTTATGGTTGGTTATGTCAAGTTGATGATGGTTAAGTTGATGGTTAAGGTGATAGTATTTTATCATGGCTTATTTATGGTTCAATCATGATGATAAGGATGGTTGAGTTGGTTTCTTTTTATGGTTAGTATATTTTTTAAAATGTTTGTTTTTTATGGTTTGTGGTTCGTATGGATTCAGCTGAACATCGTTTCAAGTTGATTACAACCAATCATGGTTTATTTATGTCTTTGCATGGTTAGTATGAAATTGGCTGGTATTTCTTTTTTTGTGGTTCGATGATTGAGGATGGTTGAGATGGTTGATGATGGTGTACTTGTGTTTTTTATGGTTAGTATCATGGGAATAGTTGGTGATCATGATGGTTAATGATGGCCAAGTTGAAGGTTTATGATGGCTTATAAGCTGATTAATGATGGTTAGTATGACTACTGATGGTTAATGGTTATTGATCATGGATCCCAAGCATCATAAGACCATCCCGAACTATGGTGAAAATGATGGTTAACGATCCGTTGAATAGTTGATTTGTTGGTGGGACTCATGATGCTTAATAATTGGTGATGAGCAATGATGATGGTTATGGTTTAGTTGATGGTTGAAATAATGATGATTAATGATTCATCACGATGGTTGATATTGATCATGATCAATAATTAGTGAATATTTAGTGATCATGATGGCTAGTGAATGGTGCCTAATCCTTTCATGGCGAATAGTTAGTAATCATGATGGCGTGTGATCTTCAAGAATGATGGATAATAAAGGCTAAAGTGATGGTGAATGATGGTTACTGATTAATCATGGTTTGTAAAAGCTTAGAATGGTTGATGTTGGTTGATATTACTAATGAAGGTGGTTGAGATGATGGTAAACGTATCCTGAATACAGTTGATGATAGTTAACAAGGTCTCACTTTACTAGTCTTGACGGATGCTGTTGATCCCCTGCTGAAACTTTAATTTGGAAATCCGTCGAATCCCAACAGCGCCACAAGCTAAATTCTCAAATGTGTTTATCTCAACTGGTTCATGGCAACCTGAAACATTTTCTGTCTTACTATTCATATCTCTTTTTACCAAGTAGTCTCTGTGGAGATGGGTTTACATTTCTATCTCCGTTTTTGTCAACTATGCATCCACAAGCAAACGATGGCTTGGTACATCGATGATTCCCCCTCAGCAGCAGCAGGACAGCGCGCACCTGCTATCAGCTTTCCGCACGGGTCGCCCGTGACGGGAGAGCATCTGAGGGACGCCCTTGCAAGCCACCAGGGCGGTATGCGTCTCTTTCCTGGCGCTCGAGTTGAAGCCCTGGTTTTTCTATATGGTTGGCCATGTTACATAGATGTTCATATGGCTAATAACAGGTTAATGATAACACATTGGTTATCGGTATATCTTGGTTGGTAATCAGCCATGTTTGATATATGTTCATATGGTTAAGAATTGGATAATACTCGCTATAGATAAAAGGGCTAAATTGGCTAATCATTAATATTATGTGTTGATGTATTATCACCAATTGGGCCATAATAAAGTCCACCATCTATCATTGAGAATCCTTGCTTGAGGTTGATATCCCCTCAGTCAAAGTTTTTGTCATTCCATGGTGGTATCCCCACGGTAGCCGTGACTCGACAGCCGGTTCAGTTTTCGTCGAGCTGGTGGGATGGGGTTCACTTCTACCACTTGTCTTTGGATGGTAAATATTGACGTAGAATCCTAATGATGATTACTAAATGGCGAATAATGGTGAATAATAGGGGATGATTAGCAACAAGAAGACCAATCCTACAAGATCCTAAAGGCATATATGGTGGTTTCTTAAATTAGGACCCCCCCCCACTGGTTGTTTTATCAATAAGCAATGATTGAAATGGGATGATTTGGGGGTACCCCTATTTTGAAAAACGCCATATACGGTGAGATAGTGGTAACACACAAAGGGTGACGGGTGACAAAAAGCGACATAGTCACAACACGTTGGCTAGTTGCCTCGTCATGATCCATAACTTGCACCATTGCTTTTTCGTTTTCACTGGGCTTTTTTAGTCATGTATGACTCATCGCTGGTTAGCTGCCGATAGTGGTTTGCTCTGAGCCATCATTCACCACTGCTAAGCACCATTCACCATCGGGAACCAGCATTTGCCACAATTCACCGCTCATCAAAATAACCTACTTGGATGTGCAGCTGGGGTTATAACCATGATCATGGTTATAAACCCTATAATGTAGCTTATCACCCCTTGAAACCATGATGAGTAACCACTTTCTACGTGGGGTGGACATCCAAGTACTTCCTAGGTGATGGTTTCTGAAAATAGGGGTACCCAAAAAATAGCTGGTTTATGACTATTACCGGTTCATATTGGATGATGACTGGGGGTCCCCCATTTTGAGAAACCACCAGGTAACCTCTCTGGCTCATAACCCTTATATAATTATATATAACTGGTAGTTCACCCTAGTTAGATTGGTTATAAACCAACTTAATTAAAAGTGGTTGGGGGCCCACCTTGTAGGTAACCTCTCTGGGTTATTGGTGCTGTCCTCTCCCTTGGCACCTGCTGCACGTTTCGCCAATCATGCAGCACGTGAACTTGGCGTTGCACCAGTGGTCAAAGAGCACATGGTCCACGACGAACCATCCTCGACACGGGGCATGGGCCCTGGCGGGCTGGCCAGGGCCCTCAGAATGGATCGCCATCTAAGGGGCCAGGGCCCTATACGGGCGTATCATGGCCTCCATAAAGATGGGTATTCCCAACAAAACAACATGAGGACAAACACAAAGTGGTTCTGGACACGGGTATATGTCTGAACATGATGTGCAAAACTCCGTACCCTGCTTCCCCTATCACTAACTATTGTTTTACCTATGATTGTTGGTGAATATCCCACATGAAATTGGTTGGTTAACTGCTTGACCCACAGCCAGGTCAGTTCATTTAACAACAAGGCAGGGTGGTTGCAGAATGAGCTTCCAAAGAGTCAGGATCATTGAGGCCATTGAAAGCGCCTTTCAGGTGGCTTCAGGAACCCCTCTTCCAACGGCCACTGGCAGCGCCCAGTGTTTCACCCCGACCTGGAGATCTAGCGACTTGAAGCATTTAGAAGTGGATCTCAAAACTCCAAGTCAAGTCTCCAACCTCTTGAGCCACTGGAGCCAAGAGGTCGATGTTCTGTTATGACCCTGATTTTTCAAAGGTTCATTGTTCAAGATATTCACTGTTTCAGCTTCAGGATCATTGGAGAAAGGGTTCAACTTTGCTCATCCCGGGCAAGGCAAGAGGATTCTGACTATGGCTGTGTGCAAAGTGAGGTTGCTTGGGAGAACCCTCAGCCAGCGGACACTGGCGGCAACACGTCTGCAAGGTGATGGGGAATCATCACCTTATAGGGATCAATAATGTCAATAATGGCTACCCAGGATGAAGCTAAACCCTAGGTTTATTAATTGGGGGTATCCCCTAAAAGCCTTGGTTTTCCATTAAAATGGGAACCCCCTGGGTTACCATTAATGATAATGATGTTGGGGCCGATTCTGATAATGCAGCTCTACCTTTGGCCAATGCTCAATAGTTTCTCCAAATAGGGGTGCCCCCAAATCATCTACTTTATGAACCATTTACAGTAATAGCCGTCCATTTTGGGGGTTCCCAATTCGAAGAAACATGTTTACCCGTGTACCCACTACTGATGTCATCAACCACCATAAAACCAACTATATATACTATAATTATCCATTCTTGTTATCAACTAGTCACTATCCTCTATCATTTAGCCACTATTAACCAACCAAATCCTGGGACTCATCAGTAATTTTCCAAGCTCAGGCAGGCCATAGCAGGCCTGCTAGCCCAAACCAACCACCGCCATGCGTCTGGGGCAAACATCGCAGCCAATGTGCAAGCACTTGACACCTGGAGCGATGGCTTACCTGGAGCAAGTTCAACTATCTTATGGGCTTTACAAAGGCTTGGTGGTTGAACCACCCATGCTTTACTAGTGGTTGATAATGGTTAAGAGTGGTTGATATGTTTGATAATGATCAATATTGATTGGTGGTTGAACCACCATGGTTGGGGTACCACCCCAATCATCCCAAGCTATGCTAGTGTGTTTTCCCCGAGAAACAACCTTCATTTCGGGAGTTGCGTTCTGGAAAGATCATGCCCACCGTGATATAAAATTCTTTGATGCCTGCAGTATTCTTGATGGTATAGCATAGCTATTCCACTTCTACACATACCTCTTCACCAACCATGATTAATTCATCAAGGATTGGTATTGAGGTGTTCATTGTAAACATCAACTACAAGAGAGCGATTCGAGCACCCCGTGGCAAGTTCAAACAAGCCTCACTATATGTAAGTTTGGCACGTGGGGTCTTAACATGTTCGTTTTGCGTGCAAACCAAAAACACTGGGAGCATGACCATGACCTCGATCGTTACCAAAAATCCCAGTGTTCATGATTCCCTGGCCAGGAAAACCCCGGGAAAGTGGAAAGTCCAGTATTTTATGGATTACCATATTTGCTTTCCCAGGGGGGCTGACCTCCACTTCTCTCGGCCAAAATGCTGGCTGTGGGTCAGTTCACCCTATGCCCCTGGAGTAAGGTCATTTATGCATCGTTTTCCCCATTATTGGTGGTTATTTTCAACCAGTATTGATGATTAAGTGCTTGATCCATAGCCTGCTCGATCGTGGTCAGGCAACAAACTGCACGCCAAAGCTGATTCGGTGCCGCCTTGAGACTTCTTCTCCTTCTTCTTGGGTTTTTTGGATGCCTCCTTGATTTCGGTGGATGGTGGTGAGGACGGAGACGTATTCGGCACGTCCTTAGCTGAATGAGCTTCTCCCGTGAGAATGTGTTCTATGTGTACGTTCATGATCTAAGCGAGATCTTGGAGGCTTCTCATGCATTTCCAAGTATTTCGAGATGTAAACTGGAGATCTTCCAGACATGAACAGCACGGGGTGTCCCTTTATCTAGAAACCCAGCTCCATCATGCGGTTTCATTTGGTGGAGAACCATGAGATTGTGCAGTGCCAAGTGCATGCGATGGGTAGCCACTGGCTCGTCACTTGTTACCCCTAGTGTTTTTTAAAGTTCTATTATGCACATACCAGTATTGGTCACTTTGGCTTCTCATCATCACCCTCAACCATTGTCATCACCCCTAGTGTGTATGGTTCTGTGGGTTTGTGCCAAAATAATCTCCAAAACCAATGGTTTCCTGGTCAAATTAATGAACATTCTTTCGTGTGTGGTTGGTTAGCTCCCTCCCAAGCTGACCAATTTGTAATATCTATCTATTGATTACAAGCCATTTCTTTCTGATTACTAGTGATTATTTTCTATTATCATTACTATCTATCGTTGAATGTTACCAGTATTTGCCAATATTCCTTATTAGCCTTTGCCAGTATCGATATTATTTGCCAGTATTGTTATTGCTATTGAAATCATCATAATTATAATCGATAGTTATAACCGTTATAACCAATGATAATAAGGACTAATTGCCAGTATTCCCTTATCATCACTATTATTCTTGGTATTATTGTTGGTTATCATCATTTGGTATTGTTATTAATAGTCCTCTTATTTGCCATTATTCCCCTATCATCACTCATCCCCCACCTGGTCCGCCATGACACCGTGGTAGACTCCTCTTCGATGCGCAACGGTGCTGCGGGATCGATGGCAAAGTCGGATCCCGGCGCCACCGGTGGTGGTGGCGCTGGTGGCACCACCGTGGGCAAGGCGGGCGCTTGCGAGGGCTCCTGGGGTTGAACCTGTGGGGGTGGACCGTGGTCAACCATAGAAGTGATGGTTAGAAATGGTTAGTATAATGGTTAGTATCTCATAATGGTTAGTATACAGGTGATGCTGAGTAGTGGTTGGTAGCTGATTCCATGGGTTTGTGATGGTTCATCGTCTAGTTGATGGATGATAATGATTAATGGCTACTGATGGTTAGTAATGGAGGTAAAGCATGGTTAATGGTGGTTATAAATGGTTGATGAAGATTATGAATGAATCCATTACGTGGGTTTGTCCAGCTCGCCATGTACCTACATTCACCATCCAAATAGTAGGTGTTGTTGATAGGGAAACTACCATTTCTGGGTGGCACACCACTTCTGGACCATACCATATACTGTAATTGATAGTTAATAATGGTTCGTGGCTAATCCCATGGGTTCAGAATATGGCTGATGGTTGATAATGGTTCATAATGGCTACTGATGGTTAATGATGGTGAATGATGGTGCATAGGGGTTCACTTCTACTTGGGCATGCGAAAAAAATCTAGCAAGCTAATCACCATCCGTGTTAGCGACTACTCCCAATCTATTCCTATCCAAGCTAATGATCTTAATAGATTAAATTGATTCAAACATTCCCAATCTCAATCGATTCAATCTTTATTGTTTGCTAACAATCCCTTCACAGGGAAACCATCAATTGGAGGAAAAAAAATGTTGATGATCATCTCTTTCCCCATACAGTAGATGTGCCCGACCGCCCATGGGGCTCAAAGCTTCTCCGCCAACTGGTGGGTGGGTTTCCCAATTGCAGTAAGGAGATGTTGTGGATGATATCCCCTCTATTCTTGTGAATCATCCCCTATCATCAACTCCGGTTCAGCTTTGTCTTAGCATTTCTGTGGCTGATCCTTGGGTAAAAGTCATCAACCATCATCAACCATCATCAACCATCATCAACCATCATCAACCATCATCAACCATAGTCAACCATCGTCAACCATCATCAACCATCATCATCGTCATCATCATCATCATCATCATCATCATGATCTCTCCTTCTCCTTGGTCTCGTCTTCATCGTCCGGCGAACTACTCACCACCTGTGACAATGATGGGCCCCATGGGTCCCATGCTCAACCGGCAAATGTGTGGATGACACCCTATAAACAAACCCCTTATGGAACAACCATTTATTGCCCATGAATTGATGGATGAATATACTGAACAATCAACTATTGGTTATCTAAGTTAAAATGGTGCTCAATGACCTTATGGAACCATACCCTTTATATCTGGTTGGTAATGATTCCAAATGATGGGAAACCTTTAAAAAACAAGATGTTTAAATTGACCACTCATTTGGATATGTATGTGTATGATACAAAGCATGACCACATAGAAACAATAAAATCATATATCACCAGCTTTGATATGCTATGAGGATAAGTGTTGTTGCTACAAAGTGATGCTCGTCAGGGATTGGCAAATGGATAAATACAGAAATGTACACATGGTAAATATAACTGGGTGGTAAACCGGGGGAACGCATGGTTTATTACTATAAATGATTGATATTGGATGATTTGGGGGTACTAATATTTCGAGAAACGACCACAGGGCTATCATCAACTATCAACTATCAAAATACCCATTTGATGGTTGGTTGCGATCCTGAATATCAACCGTCAACTATCATCCATTAACATCAACCGTTACTAGCTGTAACAAGTGGCTTGACCAATACCTATAACACATATCAATCTCAACCATCAATATCAGCTACTATGCTAATCAACATCATCCTAATTACCATGACTAATACAAATAAATCGTCAGTATCAACTACGTATCGACCGCCTTAATCAACTAGTTATATATCATCAACCACTACTGGGTAGTTCATCATGCATTCACCTTATAAGCCATCATTGACCAGCAGCATTAGCTTTCGTTAACCATGAATCAACCACTTGTCAACCATTTACCCATTTCTTCAACCAGCAACCAACGTTCGAATTCCCATCATTCAACATTAACCAACCAACAACATCAATCATAAATATCATCAAGCATCAGGTTAACAACAACCTTAATCAAAAAACCACCTCAATCAAACATACTATTGACTCCTTTTAACCGTTATCAACTCATAACTAATCATATCTTCAACCACCAGTCAATCATTAAGCAATTAGTAACCAATCTTGATAATCAACCTTGTTTGTTAACCAATTCAACTACTTATCCACAATAGTGAAGTTGATCATCAATATAGTCTCCTTGACAATAACCGTTTTGTGAAAAAAACATACAATCAACTATAATAACAGTTGATAATCCACTAAAATAACAGTTACTGAGTTGGTAATCCCCTATTATAATGACAGTTGATCCTTGATCAGTAGTTGAAAACCATTTTGATAACCAACCAACCTCATTATACTTATCATTACTAACTCATCTTGACGTGTGACGAACCAACCACTGCTATCATGATAATCTTGATCATTAGTATCACGATAACCTATCATTAGTTACCAGCCAACCAACCAACTTGCTATTGGATAACCAACCAACCAACTAACCATTAGTTAGTAACTAATCTTGAGGTGACCTCATTGCTAATCATTAGTAACTAATCTTGACAACTTAACATTAGTAACTAACCTCATTACTCATCATATCTTATTGTTAGTAATTGATTAACTTATCATTTTGACAACCAACCAACCAACCAACCAACCAACCAACCA
>VSDK01022356.1:70847-81132 GCA_009767595.1 Symbiodinium kawagutii | reverse complement strand
CCCCCCACCATGGCGTGTGCTCACGGCCCAGCCTCCACGGCGGGTAAGCAGTGCTGCTGCAGCTGCTGTGAACGGAAGTGCGCGGCCAGGTCTAGGCCTCGAGTGCCCACCTCGGACGGAACAAAGAGAGGAAAGGGTGAACCAATGGTGGGATGAGGCTGGTTGATTCATGGTGGTTGATTCGTTAATGATTCGCTATGATAACAGTTGATTAATGGTTGATTCATGGTGGTTAAGTTATGTTGGTTAATGATGATTGATGATTAATGATTATTATTTCTGATTAATGGTTGATTCAACCACCACAGGTTGGATTTATTGGTGGATTGAGGGTGGTTGACTAACTGATGGTGGGTTGAGGCTGGTTGATTCATGGTGGTTGACTTATGTTGGTGATGATTAATTGTTGATTCATGGTGATTAATGATGATTAATGATATTCATGGGGTTGGTTAATTGATCATTCATCATGGTTGATTCATGGTGGTTTATGTTGGTGAATGATATAATTAATGGTTGATTCCAGGTGGACTTATGTTGGTGAATGATTACTGCAATGGTTGATCAATGGTGATTAATGATTCGATTAATGGTTGATTCAACCAAGTTGATTGTGATAACAGTTGATAATGGTTGATTCAAGTTATGCTGCTTAAGCAGGGATTCTTGCTGAGGGCATCTAGCAAGCTGCCGACAGCAGTTTGGCCTTCTCATTGGGCGCAGCCATCGAAAATTTTGCGCATGCTCCGTGTAATGATGGTTCATAGTCGTTCTCAGCCATGATGGTTGATCAACATTAATTAATAATGGCTGACTGATCTGATGATGGTGATGATGATGATAGTAATGATGATGATGATGATGATGATGATGATGATGATGCTAATGATCGTTCCTGCTTAGCTGAACTATGGCAAACATTTGCTAGCAATGGTTGATCATAGCAATCACAACAATATCAACTATTTTTGTGGTGAATAATTAAACGTAATCATGATGGCTAATGGTGGTGGCTAATGTTTAACAACGGCTGATATTGTTCACAATAAAGGTACAAGTTAATGAGCAACAGAACGGCCAATTACATGCATATCATGGGTGATAATGGTCAAACAGCGCAAATACTATTCAATGAAGGCAAATAAACATCAATAAGCGTGCAAATACATGTTCACCAATATTGACCAAGTGATGTTCATTAATTCACCAATCATTACCTTCGAAAGGATGATCATCAATCATTACCTTAGAAATGATTATCAGCAAGATTAACACTACCACTAATCTTTCCCCCCCATTCTAAAAATTCTAAAACCCCAGTACTCTACCACTAGTATTGGCCCACTAGTATTTCCTCCCAATTCCAAGTACCACTACTTGGATGATCATCCCATTTAGGAACTGTCCTATTTATCAAGGGTATAACCCACTTAGGGTAGTTACTAACCAAGGTTACGAAGTGGGATGATCATCCAAGTACCTAGTTCACCCGTACTAAACCATGGCCATGGCCAACGCTCCCCGTCGGCGAGCCCGAGTGGCCGCATCTTCGCGTTGCTTCTGCCCCTGACGACAAACGCGACACCGGACGCGGCCGTCCTTCTTGGACCGACCTGAGCACATGCATGGATGAGCCGCCCCACATGGTTGGAGGGGTTCGTTCAGGATAGCTTATAGGGTGACTTACCATGGGTATATCCCAGTTATAAGCTTACCTAAGTGGTGAATGTAAACGTGGTTAATTATGGTTCATGGTGGTGATATACCATGGATATGTGAAGAAACCATGGACCATGGCCAATCTTGGTCCTCGCAGTGTCCATGATTCATCAAGCCCCTGGAAAAGAGTTACGAGCTGTTAAATGCCGATCGGAGCACCGGTACAGGAAGCCTGTGCCACTTCGATGCTTGTCAGAATTTAGAATCCTGGAAACCACCAAGCAGTTCAGGATACCCTGTGGTTCATCACTCATTTGCTGGAATGTTCATTTACCTCCTCTGAAGAATTGCCTGGAATGATCTGTTTGTCAGCTATGTCCGTGATGGCCACCATTGAGTGCCACAGGGTAAACGTTACCAGAAAGAAACGTTACCGTAAAGAACCGTTGCCAGCAAGCCTCTGATCAGCGGATTATCCAGCCAATTGTTAGATTATCCAGCTTTCAGATCAACATACTATGCATAAAAACGATCATCATAACCCCCATCAATTACCCAAGGGTAGATCCATCTTAAACCAACCTTGGTTTAACCATAAATAACGAGTGGTTAACTATCAACAATAATTAGGGGATTTGTTCACTGCTGGATCTCTCACTATTATTCGCCATGATTGATCATTAGTTGGCTACTAGCCACTATCAGTTGCATGATTGATTCACCTATTACCCATAGGCCCATAGGTCACCAATAGTAGAACCATAGGGTAGATACCAATAGTATAACCATAGGGTAACCACAGGGTAACCATGAGGCAACCATAGGGCAACCATAGGGCAGCCACAGGATGACCATGGGGGGATCCCGCCCGAAAGTCTCCTGAGACTCCCACGCAAGTCCTCCGCCGGCCCCGGCCCGTGGCTCGCTTCTTCGCACTGCTCGTAACGAACGCAATGCTGTTTGGCACTCTCAGCGCCTGGTGGGCGGGCGATTTGAAGGTTTCTTGAGCCATTGGGACCCCCAAGAAACCATGGTTAGGATTGGGTAAATAACCAACCATAATAAATGGTAAGTAACCTGGAGGGCTGTTGATTTAACATGTGGTGGTTTCCCAAAATGGTCTTATAATGGTTTACAATTGGGGATCATAACCAACAATAATGGATAAACTAACAACTACTACATGGTGGTTTCTTAAGCCATTGGGACCCCCAAAGTTATGATTGGTTTATTACTGTATATGGTTGACTGGATGATGACCTTGGGCACCCTTGGTTGAGAAACTGGATGAGGTTCGGTACGCCTACTTTAAGAAATCAGCGTTTGGTTGCATCACTAGTTGCCCAGGACGCTGAACCAGCAGAATGATCAGTAGATTCTATTGCTAAAGATTGCGCCCAACTGATGATTAATGATTACAATCTTCATCGGCAAAGGTGCCCTGCTAGCTGGTTGAAGATTGATGTAGTGAACTGTAGTTAACAGCCCCCCTGAATCATTCTGCTGAAAAATGGTAAACCCATATGAATACCCACCATCAGTTGAGTCAAACATCGCTGCATGATCTCATGAAAAATGGGCAAAGCTAATTGCTGGATCAAACACTTGTTAACCAACTCTTCGGAAGATCACGAGTGAAACTTAGCAAAAATTGCTGACTTCGACTCCATCTTCCAAAATCATCCGGAAGCGGGATGGAAAATGAGCTGATTTGAATGGACCATTAGATTTCCTTTGGAAAGTCAGGGATAGACATGATAGCCATTCATTTGGAATTGACTTCGTTTGAATTTCATTTGTGGGGTGAAGAAGGAGCTAAATGTGAAGCCTTTTTCAGGTCTCGAAGCAACGAACATCTAAATAAAACCCAATTGCTATTCATGGACCATCCAAAAATGCCCAGTTTAGTCCCCATCAGTTGAGCAAAACATTCATAGACAACCATTGATTAATCCTCATAATAGTTTGGCCACAATAACCATCAATGATGACGACTACCTGTATCTACTGGTTCAAAAGGACTAGCATGATTTCAACGCTATGGTTTTTGTTTCTTCCTAATCGTTTTACAGGTTTTCAGCAAAAACCACTTTTCTTCGAATCCAAAATGCTTGCAATTATGCTTTGCAACTGCAAGTGGAATCCAATCTACAACCCAATTGCACAGAACCCAAAATGCTTGCAGTGCAGCAGTGTTGCAATTGTCTCTACAGCAGGAACTGGATTCGGCTTCTCAAGTTGACCACTCTCCATCTCTCCACGGACCAGGAATGCGACAACCTCTGGGACAACAAAGCTGTCGTATCGGTGTGTTATGGTTTGTGTCATCGTTTCTATTAGGTAAGGAAGAAAGAACATAAAGTATAGAAACGACATCAGCGTGCATGCTGGGGGTCATTGGATTCATATAAAACTACCAGCAACATGGCAGCTTCGAATCCCATCATGATGGTGTCCTGTTTTTTCCCAGTAATTCATCTCGTTGGTCGTTGGCGGCCCCCAAATTGATTGACATGCCACTTATCGGTAGTTATATCTACCATAAGTGGTACTTCCCATAGTGGACAAACCTAACTTAGCCTTGGGGGTTTACCACCTTCAAGATTCTACAACTAGCTTCTCTAGGAGTAACTAGAAGGGCTAACTACTTTAAGGTAAACTTTTAAGATTTAGCTTTTAAGGTTGAAACTTTAAGGTTTCACTTTTAACGTTCCTTGGTGGCTTATAGATCCCTTGCTAAAAATATATTTTTAGTGGTTCTATGGTAAATCCATCATATCCCAAAAACGCTAAAAACCTAAGTTAGTGGGTATAAGCCATCCAGCAACTTAGCGATTTCGGTTGAAAACGCCCCACTTGCCGTGTTTTTCTGTGTCCGTCATCGCGCCTTCAGCATCCTCCTCGTCTTCCACCACTCGTTTGGCGCGCTTGGTTTTGCCCGGCGCCATGGCATCAACGAGCTGCGACAATGCGAGGTTCAGGCAATCTGTCCAGCCCAAACTGTGGTATGCCTGGTAACATTTTGAGTTTTGATGATTTCCCATGGGAAAAAACACGAAATAAAACAGGTTTTGGTGATTTTCCCATGGATCAACGTTCTAGTGGACAACACACGATCTAGTGGACAACACACGAAACAAAACAGTTTTAAGAGAAGAAAAAACATGGACAATCCATGTTTAAGAGGAAGCACAAATTGAAAAAACATGTCAAACAATGAAAAAACACATGCATATGCATCCGTTTCTTTTAAGCTATATATAAACTTCTGAAACAAAATCATGCAACAATCATCAACCAGTACTGATCAGGGTGAACCAACATTTGGGTGATCAAGATCTGGGCCGCTGGCTCTGTTCATGTTCCGTCTGATGGCTATCAGGGGAATGCTGCCTCGATGATCGCATGTCAACATCATTATTCGCGGCTGCTTAGCTCCTTGCAACACAAATTGTTATAGACGGAGATGTGTCAAAGAACATGTTTTTCAAGCTGTGCTGCTTGGGACATAGATAGCTGTGATTTTTTTTGTCAAGTGCTATTGGCCAAGAACACCCCTTGATCGAAGCAAACGCTGCGTTTCCGCGGGCTGCTTTCGTGGAAGGGGCTTGAACGGCCATCAGTGCACCTCCCGGGTCTTCCCTCTATACAGTCCAGCCGCCCCAATGTTACAGCTGCCTGGCTCCCAAATTGCGACCTAGGGATTTCTGGCTGACTATCAATCAATGCCATGATCCATCCCCATCACAACGGAACATACATACACAATGAATTCTTGCCATGATCCACACCCAAACCATTCCTAATCAAGAACTAATAGTTGCAACAAACAGTGATCAGTAATCATCACCCTTTTGTATCAACATAGTAGTTGATAATCATCCCAGCTAAAAATCTCAACCCTTTCAATAATCTATAGTGGTTGATCATCATCAACCTTTTGTATCAACTTTATCAACATTCTTTCAAAAGAAACCAGAAAAAAACATCTACATCCCAGCTGTTTCAGAAGCCCACGAGCAGCTTCTCGGAATTTCAGGGGAGCGGCTTGGTTCCACGGGCTGGATACCCCCATTCCACGGGTGATAAAATCAGCAACGGGCTAGATACTTGGATGTACTGGGTTCGTTTCCTGGGATGGAACCATGGTGAGTAGCCCTGCCAGGTGGATTTCAACCCCTATAACCACAGGTTTGGTCAAATGTCTATTCTCAACAGAATGAAGTCTGCTCTGCAGCCAAGCCCAAATCCATTTGGCTGGGACACCGCTAGCTATATTTCTCTCTGCCATGTGGGAACGCTACAGTTGCCCATCTTCAATTCCATGCAGTTCCCGGGCTGTCCAACATGGCCTTGCTGTTTGCAACGTAACCCTCCTGCAATCAGCTCCATAGCTAGAAGCCAACAAAACCAGTTCCCAACAAATAAACCACCTGGAAATTGCTGCTATTATCCTGCCAAGCGAGCTTTTAGACCAGAAAGTACCACTTGAAACTTGAAACCACATAGTCTCGATTTGGATCCCAGGAATCCTTGTCATTATCCGAAATCTGGCAGTTTTCATCGGTTCCACCATCTGGCAGTTTTCGTCAGTTCCACCTGAGCGTGCATGTGGCTATGTCTAGAACAATGTTGTTAAACATGCCTATGTGAATGCACGAAGATACTATTTACACATATATGAGCGAAAGTATTCAGTCTTATGTGCCAAAAACATGTATGCACATATGAATTTTGACGTGTATCTGTAAACATCTCTATCTGGTCCTTTAAACGGGAAAGCCTTTTAATGGTTGGTTCATCCCTATGAACGATTGATCATGGATGATTTGGGGGCACCCCTATTTCGAGGGACACCCAGAATCATATGGAAATTCGCAGCGCCTAAGTTACACGCCTCCTGGTTCCAAGGTCGACTTCCCTCCCCACCACACCCTACGAAGTGGCAACGTCCCGGGTGCCTCAACAGCGTCTGCGGCCGCCGCAGCCACTGCCTACAGTAGCTGCAACGATGAAAAATGGTCATGATGTGTACTGATGGCGACAATGATCTTCACTAATAAAACCATAAGGATCGTCAGTAATGATTCATACTGGTGTGCATAATGATAACTGATGATAACTGATGAAAATTGGAATCCCTCATTGTTTGAAAAACTACCATTTAGGACAGTCACATCCCAGCGTGACTAGTAGGTTCATGCATCAGTTTGTGGCGGATGATCATTCCATGGTAGTCCGGAGTGGCCTGCCTGCGCAAGGACCCCCCCCACTATGAATCGTTTTACTGAAACACTACCCCCTTATATGTACCATAAACATTCGGTTTGCCCATCATGTGCATGTCTATACGTAAATCTACATATATATATATATATATTTTGATATATACATATATAAATATAAATATATTGATATATATGACATCTTTTGGCCGATGAAATTTGTAAGAACAAACAAGTTATACCATCTCACCTGAATGTAGATGTTTCAAGGTTGGACGTATTGTATACATCCCCCAATAAGGGGCATGATTCTCTGTTGAACTCCTCCTTGCATCAACCTTTGCTCACCTGATGAAGGTGGCGCATCTTCGGCATGAATTGTTCTTTTTCGTCATGGCTACTTGGTGGCTTTTAGATCCCTTGCTAAAAGTCTAACTTTTAGTGGCTATATGGTAAATCAATCATATCCCAAAAAAACCTAAAAAAACTGAGGTAGTAGCTGTAATCCAATTAGTTATGGTCAACCATGCCGCGTTGAATTGAACTAAGGGATCTACCTAGTTGCAAGCGTTTGGGCGCTCGTCAAGCCAAGGTCAACCCATGCCGGGCCCCACAGAAGGTGCCTCCATCATAGCACAGGGGCTGGTAAACCTTTCAGCAACCACCTTCGCAGATTCCTGGAGTAGCGCGCGTGCTGAGGTGGGAATCCAAGCTCCACAATGGGTAGCTATGTTTGGACGAAATCGAAGAAACTGCCCGTGTCAATAAACGGAACATATCTTGGAATTGATGCATCAAAAAAATTCATTGGATCTACTGCGTCAGGTTCTGGTAAAAGCGGGTGCATTTCCGAAAATTTGCATGGTGCAAGGCACTTGTGCTGCACTCTCCCTTAAAGCCCGAAAATGGCCGGTGTGATCCCACGATGCTGGCGCTCCTCGGACATTCCTTGCACTTGCATCAGCTGGGAGACCCATGTGTTCGCCAACCTGTCGCAAACCACGATCAGCACTCATAACCAACCATGGCAACCATAGCAGCGTCGATTTTGAAGACTTCAACGGCATGTATTCGGGCAACGTGAACGTTTGAACAAAAAACGTGTTCCAGGCATCTGATCAAGCCACAGAAAGGATAGCAGCACCTTCGTGCCGCTACAAATGATCTGCTGATTTTCGGCTGAAAAGGCAAGCGATTACCCAAGCAACGGGAGCCGAGAGTTGCCATATAGCTGCGCAGAAGCAGCCGGCGCGAAGCTACCACGTGCACCCGCGAAGCAAAAAAAAGGCAGCCCACAGGAACCAGTGGGCCTGCCAAGCAGAAACGTGCGTGCAACGGAGAGAAAGCGAACCCAGCTTGCCACAACCCGCCCTAGTCGTCAATCACTGTTGCGCACTATCAGCCTTGATTGGAAACTTTGCACGCGGCACACCACGCTGGAAGACGCGGTCATAAACTCCGTAGCCGAAACAAAGTCGTCTCGTCGCAGCAGCTTTTCTGGGCGACCCAGGTAGGCTGTAAAGTCGACGGGGCAAATGACAAAGAAACATGGCTGTGAGTCAAAACTTCGTACCCCTGGTTCCCCTACTATTAACCATTGTTTTCCTTTAAAATGGTTGGTTGGCTAATATTGACCCAGCTCGCCACATCCAACCAACAGACTTGCTCCCAGAGTCCAAGGCCCTTGAAGTTCCAAGGACGGCTGGTCACAAAGGTTGCGAAGCCTTCAGCAAACCAATCAACAGGGTAGGACAAAAACCCGCAATTGATACACGCTAAACTAACATGGCAATGGAAAATCGCCATATTCTATAGAGGTTCCCAAGGAAACTGTGAATAATTGGTGGATTTTCCGTATTTTCCATTGCCATGTTAGTTTACCAGAGTGTATCCAATCAAACCTTTTTGTTGATCATGGCAGTTTGTCAGGAAAGTAATCACCATTCAGAACGGGATCGTAAAAACCTGCTAGCAACTCACTCCTTGCAACCATCCGCCAAGCATTGTCATTTGTAGCAACGGAACCAAAGCCCGGGCTGGTGTGAGCCCTGATTTAATGGTTGGTGATCATAGGGTTTCTTGGCTCATGGGTCGCAACGAACCTAGCTATCTACGTAGAGTAAGGACTGAACAACGAAGCAACGTTTGGACAATGTATATCAATGGCTGATCACAATCAAAAATGGTTCGCACGGTGGCGGATAGTGGTGGGTAATAACTGCCCAGGCTGAATTCAACCAGCCATGGCCACAAAAATGGCCATGGTTTACCATGGTGATCATGGCGTTGAGGACATTGTTGGTCCTTAACCTTTGTCAACCTTTATTAGCCGCCCTTAAGTAGCCAACTAGTACCATACCACATCACAAGTCTAATATGGTCAAAGTGATTGTACAGGAGTCATGCTGGTAAAACGATGATTGTGCTGTTGTAAGAGTACTTTCTGGTCACAAGAACTGTCATGTGAGACTCAACGCGACATCAAGACTGGTTGTAAAACAAAGTGGGACAACTGCCATTAATTGTCGATAGTGATGGTTGCATTACAACCATGGCACATGATGGTTTTTTGATAATGGTGCATAGTGGCTATATTGACGCTTGCTGGTAGGGGCTCCTTAAAAGTGATGATCGATAATGTTTATATCACAAAAGTTGAGAGTCGCCAATCATTTGCGGTTAAACATTTATGGTCAATGATGGCTGGTGATGAACAGTGGCGGTGAAAGAACAGCTGATTAGTGGCTTGTATATAATAGCGACTGCCAATGAACTAGAATGGTTGTACAAGGTGGGCCCCCAACCACTTATAAGTTGGGTTATAACCCTTTTAACTGGTAGTTCACCCTAGTTAGATTAGTTATAAACCAACTTATAAGTGGTTGAGGGCCCACTTTGTAGGTAGTTACAAGAATCCGGGTGCAGCAATCAGAACGTTACTGGAATGGGAAGAGCTGGTCGGAGACCGATGCTTGTGAATTGAAACTGCTCCGACTGCTTTTCTTGGATCGTTAGGTGGGTATTTCTCAAAAGAGGGGTACTCCCAAATCATCCAATGTTCACCGTTTATAGCAATAAATCAACCATTCTTGGGTTACCTATTCTGAGAAACCCCCATGACATGGAAAGAAAGTCATCCAGTGAGCGTCGTGTCATTGTCGTCATCATCAGCTTTTCGAGATCATTCCTGCGATGGGTCGGGCTCATGCATGTCCTAGATTGTGGTCAAGTATTAAGTAGATGCGATTCCAATCGCAAATCATTGGTGGGGTCAAGTTTTAGCTGTGGCTATTTCCAAGGAACCAACTATCACTATCATGATCACAACCACCACCACCACCACCACCACCACCACCACCACCATCATCATCATCGCCATCGCGATCGTCATCATCATCATC
>VSDK01022356.1:66417-70663 GCA_009767595.1 Symbiodinium kawagutii | reverse complement strand
CATCATCATCATCATCATCATCATCATCATCATCATCCTCATCCTTCTTTTTACACAGAGATTCTGGCACAGTCACCACGCCCAGGGTGATGGCAACATACTGGATGAAATGACCAGCCAGTCTCACTGAACTACTACTGCTTGGGAGGACGTCCTTGTGATCGGAATGACTACAATGAGGGGCCCCCAAACATTAGCGATCCGTTGGTTTGAAACTAGGATCCACGGGGGTAATCAGTAGTTACGGTAGATAGAACTATTCTTAAATGGCTTGTCATCCCACCTATAACTAGAGGGTCCCACCTTGTACCAATTAACCATAAACCTTAAGGAATTAAACATCTCAGGTTACCATCCTGGGTCCTCTATCCTCAGATCAGCTTGTAATGCTGGACATCTCGATACTTCTCAGGCTAAAGCTTCAGCAAAGCTCCAGAATTCCAGGAGTTTCACCACTCGTCCCCGTGCCTTGATGGGTCCGGGTGTTTCCCTTTGGGTCTGTCGTGTCTACATAAGTACAAGCAAGCTACAAGATTGATAGTGCATGTCTATATTGCTACTAATAGATTTCATGAAATTTCCACGACGAAACAACGCATTTAACTTGGGCGGAGTTGGGGGTCTCACACGTCTACCACTCACGATCGACCCCCCAAATAGATGGTGTCTCATTAACCATTCTTGGTGGTCCGTTGGGGTCATGAGCCACATCCGAATTTCCTTGTTGAAGAACTTAGGTACTTAGTGCAACAACCACAACAAACAACTGCAATCAACAAACACCTGAACCGGCAAGCATCAGCAGCACCACCACTACCTCCACGAAGAATAACAACAACTGCCACAACCAACAATGAACAACCAACTTGCAAGCACAAAAAACCTGATAAACATACTTAGCCATGCTCTAACATAGAGCCAAGTTCACCGTCAAACAGAAAAACTCACAAACTCATGGCACCGCGTCACCAATTCGGCACAGCATAACAACGACTGACTACCCTTCAGCAATTGCTGCATTTACTTAGCACGTGTAATCACCAAGAACCAACATTCACCATCGCTGAGCAGTCATTCTCATTGACGCCATAGGTCATTTGTACTCATCATGATCATTGTCAACGCTACAACTCATCATTGTTGATTATGACACACTACTCGTATCTATGAGTCATTATCAATAATGATTAGCATAGATTAACCATGATTGACCATTCTTGACCGTTCTTACTCATTAACCCCAAATAACGATAGCAAACGTTTGTTAACAACAATGAAACATGATTACTTATCATGTTCATTGAATATGACTGACCACAACCAACTAACAGGATTAATTACCATGAACAAGGGTACCACTAACCTTTGGTAGTGGCAACCTAACAATTACCCATATAACTAACCAAAGGGTAGTTTCACCACGAGTAACAATTATTAACAAGAACTACCCTTTGGTGAGTGGCCACTCCCGGGGGCGCTCCTTGAATTCACTCCAGCCAATCAACCACACTGAATCATCATTAATTGGCAATGGTGAACTTCGTTCAGTAAAATTTGGTCAGTAATGGTTAGCTAAGTAGCTGTTAATAATGGTTAGATAATTTAGTTGATGGTGGGATAATTTAGTTAAGTACCATGTGGTTGGAACACTTCTGGTAGCTCCAAATCGCTCCCAGCTCGCTCCCTCCCAATGGCCAATTGATGATGGTGGTTCCTTATTCGGCAATGGTTCATTGACTGGCTGTGGGCCAAAATCCTGTCCCCCTGGTGTACCATCATCAACCATTAATTCCATTCTGTACAGAATTGATGGTCATTGTATACCCAATTATTGATGGTTAACTGCTCGACCCGTAGCCATCTATTTGTTAAGCATAGCCAACTATTGGTATTAAGTACTTTTGCTTATTTAACAAATGCTAGTGATAATGGTTCTTTAGTTGGCAATGTTTGAAACCACCAACCAGTATCACCCAGTATATATAAGAAATTGTAAATAAATACTAACATTAACCAAGTGATATGAATAAATCAAACGCATTGAATCACTATTGATTGGCGCTGGATAACCTGGATGGTGGTTTCAACCCCTCTGAATGCTAGTCAACAAACCATTTGTTAATAGTTACTATAGGAAACATAAACATGATTAAAACCTGCAACCAGTTTATAGCCGGTCCGTTTCCCTATCACCCATGAAACGCAATAAACTGTTGGTCAACCATTGGCAACCTAAAGAATTGTTAAATGCCGGTCAGTTTCCCAGTCAGATTCTAAACAATTAACTGCTGGTTGATCATTGGCAGTTCATGATCTCCGCCTGTCTTCAGGATCTTTGGGCACAGTTTGACAGCGAGTTCCTGGCACCTGGCACTGATGCTGGCGATGCAGGCCGCGCCGCCCCTGGAGATCCATCTGGTTATAGACCCCAAACGAGGTAGCAATTCGTGTAGCTTAAAACCATGGTCAGTAGTGGCTAATGGTTGATGACTGTGTTTGATGATAGTGCTTGGTAATGGTTGGACAAAAACATGGTTTGATAAGAGTACCATGATTAGCAATGGTTAATAAGGGTTGATTGATATTAATGCTTACTGTGATGACCATGGTTAAACCCCTCTGATAAACTCAGGCGGCAGCACACACGAATCCCAAGCAGCTCAACGAGCGACACTTTTCCATGGGCTAACGAGCACGGTTGGCATCACGGTAGCTAAGGGGGACCTGCAAGACCCAAGCCAATTGGCATCGGCCATTCATCCACTACACACCAAGGTGTAACTCTAGAACCAACAAAAAGGCACGAACAAATCACACATCCCCAAAATAATTTGTTCTTACACCTTGGTGATTTCGAATGGATTCGTCCTCCACGATGATGAATTTACCCCAATTCAAAATCCTGGTAAGTAACCCCGTAGGCACTCCCCTCTTAGTCAACACATCACCTAACATTTGATAGGTGGCCACCCATCTCAATTGTATGCAGTGTGCGCGCAAATCCTCCTTCACAATCAACATCTCGATTGCGCGGCGCTTGTCTTTGATGTTCGTGTTGTTTCCAGCCTTCGTGTGGTCATACAATGGTTTATTGTCGACCACAGCCACAACGGGGACCCTTCTTTCCCAGATTTCATCTTCCTTGATAGAATAATCGTAAAACAAAGCCTCACACCACATGCTACGTAACCAACGCGCTTCGGCGATGGCTCTTGACAAAGCATACAACTCTGAGCCCAAAGTTGACGGCGTTTTCCGGTCTTGTTTGTATGATTTCCATCTGAGTAATGAGAAGGTAGCCCAAACATCATTCATGATTCTTTTATCAACAGCGGCAAGCATGTACCCAGCCTGTGAACTCTTGTCATGAGCATTTGCCCAAGCCGCATCGGACAAGGCCATGAAGCCAACATCCTGTGGTTTGATGTTTTTAATCTTGATCTTCATATCAGCCAACGAATGAGCACACATGACCAATTTATTCGTGTCAATCAAATCAGCAACAACCGACCGAGTAACCTTTTGTTGAAGAAGGGAACAAGTAGCAGCCAAATCCGGTCTCGTACTAGTAACCAACCAATTCACAGCACCCAACACCGCTCTCATTTGTTGTTTCTCTTCATCCGTGGTAGGTTCATGAATGTTTTTCTTTCGTTGAGGGTCAATTTGGATTCCTTTCAACCGCTGAGCATACTCCTTTTGATGAACAATGATATCACCGTTTTCCGTTTGTTCAACCCATTTGCCGAGAAACTCCCCTTTTCCAGTGTTCCAATGTTTGAAAGGGTACTTTTTCTTCAAAGGTTCCAAAATCCGTCGTTGAAACTCATGGTTCCTTCCAAGACACATGTCATCAACATGAAGCGCAACCACCCCGATAAGCTGTTTGGGGTCATCTTGGGAATAAGCATAGTACAGGCAACCATCCAGCTTGCTCTGTCTGCACCCTAATTCGCCAAGTGTCTTCGAGAAGGCCTGATACCAGGCCAACGGTGCATCTGCTAAGCCGTAGACGGCTTTCACTGCCTCTAGAAGTACCCCCTCTAGTACCCCCTCCATGCCGCCCGGAGGCTGAGACACAAAGATGCGCCCCTTTTCCCGTTTCAAATCATCCCCACGTAAGAAAGCCCCCTCTACATCGCAAATCTGTAAGGTCCAAGCATGGCTAGCAATACATTGCAAAGCTATAGCACAACCTTCACTGCTAAGGGTAGGAGCCTCCTTGTCAAGTTGTAACAAATGACGG
>VSDK01022356.1:51417-63917 GCA_009767595.1 Symbiodinium kawagutii | reverse complement strand
TTTAGGCCATAACCTCCAAAAGTAGACATGATCACCAGGTTGGTAAGGTCCTCTTTGGGGTCTAGTCCTATGATTGACAGCCCTACGCAACCGGTCCTCCTCATGAGCCTTGATGTAACTCTTTTG
Organism: Symbiodinium kawagutii; assembly: GCA_009767595.1. Taxonomy (NCBI): domain Eukaryota; class Dinophyceae; order Suessiales; family Symbiodiniaceae; genus Symbiodinium; species Symbiodinium kawagutii. The sequence continues at coordinate 63,791 of VSDK01022356.1, read as the reverse complement.
AGCTTCTCTCCTAAGTTCCTGTCGTTTGACATACCTACTCTCACCAGCTTGCAAAGCCGAGTTTTCAAGAAGTTGTTCATCTTCCAGCTCCAAACTCCCAGGAACCTTACGCTCTTTCCCAAAAACGTGTTGGTAAGGGGAATGTCCATCCAACCTTGGTAAGGTATTCACCGAGACATTGATCTGGTCAACAATTTCATCAACTTCCTTCCTATCAGTAGGAACCATGGTCGCCACAACCTTGTGAAACGTGTCTTTCCAAACCCCCCCCCTACGCTCACACATTCCGTTTTGGTGGGGAGCCATCGCAGCCGTGGTATCCATGAAACTCCCATCGTATTCGAGACCAGTCGTGAAATCACCCTCAAATTCCTTCCCATTGTCACTCAACACCCTTTTGGGAATCCCAGCCCATCGCTTCCAAAACTTGCGATAGCAACCTCTGGTGTTCGTGGAGGTACAACCATGCCATAAAGGAGCAACCATCTGGTAACCCGTAGCCTCATCAACCACATTCAACATTTTGAGTTTTCTCCCCAAAACGTCAACTTCGAGGGTATCAACCATGATCTGTTGATTAAACTCCCAGGCACGTCGTTCCTTAGCCACAGGACGAGAGGGTGGTTTTCTGTGTTGTTCGCAAGCGGGACACTTCAACCCCTTGGCAAGTTCAATGGTTCGTTTGTTCGCATTAGCTGATCGAAGCAACGAAATCAACCTGGCATTGGAAGGATGACCCAGGTTCTCATGACATCGTTTAAGAGCCGAAACAATCTTTCTGTCATCTTCTTCTCTGGTGAACACTTCAACAGCATAAACCGTAGAAATGGCAACCTCTTTCATTTTCATGTGTTCATGTTCCATGAACCCCGCAACAATCGCATTCACCAACCGTTTGGGGTATCTTTGAGCCAACTCACTTCTACGTCGCCAACCGAACTTGGTTTTGACAGTCCCAAAAATTGGGGTGTGTTCATGTTTTCCGTTGCATGTCACTCCAACCCTCTTCGCGATTTCACTGCATCCAGTCATGATCCCAGTCGGTTTCTTGTGGAGTCCCCTGGTTTCTACATCCCTGAGTCCGAACATGCACTGATCCATGCGAACCCTTTGGACCCCCGGTAACCCAACCACTTCCTGAACGCACCCTTCGAACCACGACTCAGCAAACCAAGGATGCTCGAAAACGAAGTGTCTGCCGTGCGTGTGTTGTAAACTGCATAGTTCCATGGCAAACATGAGAAAATCCTTAGCCTCACTAAGAGCCCTCTGGTATTGTTCCCCCTTATTTTTCCGCATTCGTTGAAGAACAGAAAACGGACCACACGGAGGACATATAACCAGCAGCTTAGGTTTGGTTTTCTTGACCATCTGTTTCACTTTGTTCTTGACTTCAGGATCACGCAGGTCATACCCCATCTTTATGTCATAAGCGTGGTCAGCTCTAAGAGACATCTTCTGTGCTGTGGCAGTTATATGAGGAGTCGAAAAGATTTCCATGATATCTTGGCTAGAATCACCACAAACAGCCAAAACATCAACAGCCTGGTCACCCAAACGAACCAAATCGTCAACCATATGTTTCACCTTTCTCCTCTCTGCCTTCGTCATCCGTGACGATGTCTCATGCCCCTCAGTGCTGCCGCTGCTATGTTCACTCATGGGATGTCCTCGCACTCCTGCATCATCGTTGTCATCTTTCGAGTGACCACCTCCTTCTCCTTGATCACTTTCTGAATCAGCTCGTCCATCTGCGAGAGCTGCTCCTGCATCTTCTGAATCTCTTGCCAGCTGGGAGTGTGTCCTTAGTGGCTTGGAAGGATGCATTACGTATGCAAGGGCGGTTGGCACGTGTGGATTCAGATGGGCGGCTCATTGCTGTTTGCGGCTGGGAGAAAGTACACGATTTTCAAAATTGGGAAGTCCTTCATCCAGCCATTGGTGTCACACCGCACCGTGCCCGTAAGTCAGGACGACCAGATTTACCACCAAAGGTTTTGAGATTGCAACGAATGTGGTCAACTGCTTACATGAATCGTGTAGCAAAGTCTGAGGAGTCAGAAACTGGACATGGTATTCCCTTGTCTCTTGATGGCTGTGCGTTTTGTGGCAAGGGTGATGAAGGATGCCTAGCACAATGAGCCTTGCTAGTAACACCCATTCGCATCACCACACCAATAGCACCAAACTCAACCTTGGATGAGGACAAATCCATTCGTGTACCTAGTTGCTTCAAAAATTCCTTGCTCAAAAGGAGAGGTGTTCTCTCCCCCTTCCCTGACAACACTGCAGCCCTGACAACAACTGGTTTGTGCCCAAGTTGAATCGGAATCAAAACACTCTTGGTGGTTTCCATCACATCACTGTTCCCAAATCTAAACACGTTCTTCTCATCCACAAACTGAACTCTCCTACCAAATTCATTCAACTTGGCAACCATGTCCTTGAGGGTCTGTTCCCCAATGAGTGTCCTACGGCACGCAGTGTCGGGTACCCCATGAGCATCTAGGCTACACACCTCGGAAGCTTCGGCCATGTATGCATCATTGCTACGCACATCGTTGTCGGCAAAATGCCCATCAAAAACTTCGGAAAAGTTCAAGGTCCCCCCTTGCTGTACACCATGTTCAGCGATGAGAGCCTCCATTTCATGAAGCCCATCTTCGCTGTAAAACACTTCATTGAAACTGCTTCTCAGCTTCTCACCTTCGCTACTCATGCCAAAACCATGGTCCATCTGGGATTCATGGTCTGCCACCATTGCCTCAAGTCCTTCGGACTTCGATCCAGATCCTCTTGCAGCGTTCGACGGCTTGTCATCTTTTCTGTCACGTTTTGGGCACTCCCTCTTCCAGTGTCCAGGACGCATACAGATATGACATCTCGTTTTGTTTTTGATCTGCTGAATTCTGGCCTGAACAGTTCCTTGCAGCTGCAGTGGCGGTTGATACGGACCCTTGAATCCTCGTGAGATCTTCTTCGCCTGCATTCGTTTCCTAATCTCACTGTATGTCTCAAAACAATCCAGGGCATCCTCGTACTCGCCATCCTGAGCTTGAGTGTAGTCGGCCACCGCTTCAAACACATCGTCTGGTGTGTCGTCCACGATCACTCCAGCAGAATCGTCGTCGTCCTGCACGTCCTCGTGCATGAAGATTTCCTTCGCAGCCTTTCCTGTGGAGGTGCATTTGCCTTCAGGTAAAACTTTGGTCAGAGCCGCAACGATGTCGGAGTATTTCAAACTCCCTCCAGAAGCAGTTAAGATGAGAGCCTCATGCGTACTATCCAGACACAGTTTTTTCAACAGCAACCACCCCTTCACTTCATTGGGTAGCGTGATGGAATGGTTCGTCAAGTGTCTATACACCGTTTTCAATCGCACCACAAACTGTCTGTATGTCTCTCCGGATTTGATCACGCATTTGTAGAAATACTCTTTCAAGTACATCTGCATCTCCATCTGCTCCGTCTTCTGGTATTTCTCATCGAGGGCTTCAAGAACCTTGGAATACCCATCCTCCTTACACAGCTGCTGCACTGACATGTGTTCTATCAGTTCTTCAGCTTCTCCCGAAATGAACTCGCACAATTTCGGGCCCCATCTGGATTTCTCGTACGTCGTCGGCAACGACATGAGCATAAGCTCTGCTTTGCGCCTCCATCTCTTGTAGGCACTAGGATCGCTCCCATCGAAACGTTCCAGCCTCACCCGCTCATCATCCTTCGTGGAAACAGTCGTCATCGGATCTCTCTTGAGCTCCGCTACCACCTGATAAACTCAGGTGGCAGCACACACGAATCCCAAGCAGCTCAACGAGCGACACTTTTCCATGGGCTAACGAGCACGGTTGGCATCACGGTAGCTAAGGGGGACCTGCAAGACCCAAGCCAATTGGCATCGGCCATTCATCCACTACACACCAAGGTGTAACTCTAGAACCAACAAAAAGGCACGAACAAATCACACCCTCCAAAAAAGGTAGCTTAAAATCCAGTACCATGAGTAGTTAATGACTTGTTATGCACATCAAAATTCCAGTAGCTGATCTTTGAAGAATCTGCAAAGGATTAGCGATGTGGTCCAACCATTTGGGTGTTTCTCAAGCCATGGGGGACCCCCCAGTTATCATTCAATTAACTATTTGTAGTAGAAAACCGTCCATTTTTCTGGGTTCCCAATTTGAAGAAACCCCATTTCCCTGCAATGGAAAATTACTTCCCAACGGAGATTGAAACGGATGAATGATCACCATCAAACAACGGATGAATGATCACCAATGATCACCATTGCGCTTCGGTTTCGAAGCTTGAAATGAACAGCTTGTTGTGGAAAAAAAATCAAGAGAAACCAGTGACTTTCTAGTTTGCCATGTTAAACAACAATGATCTAAGTCAATTTGCTCCTTGACGTGTCCGCCTTCTTTTCTTCCCACAACTTTTTTTTTTTCAATGACGGAATGGGAAAGGCTGGTACAATACGAATCGGTCAGCTGCTATCCAACGTAGCTGCAGTTAGCTGTTGACCGATCAAAGCGAACTCTTGACTAGATATCAAAAACACAACCAATTAATAGTTTTGATAATCCAATGGCCATTAATTATCCAATTAACTATGAACTATTAATTATCCAATTCATCTCCACCATCTCTTTGTTAATCAAGTGCCTTGGATATCATTGGATCCCTTACCATGCCTCTCCTTTGTGCTTGTGGTGAGTAACGGAATGACTGTACCAACAGGCTGTACCAACATGGCTGTACCAACAGGTGACTGTTTCCAACACGGCAGCGGTACCAGCAACCACAGTTGATGCAAGCATCAATCAGTGTGCAGCTGAATAATCCACGCTAAGCATTAGCCATCAGTATGAGCACACGAAAAAATCCTGACAAGAATGGAGACTCAGCAATTCGTGTTGACAAGTGTTGGAGGTGATCAACACACATGTGGCCATGGGTCAAAACCCTGTACCCCTGGTTCCCCATCATTAATCATAGTTTTCCCTATTATTGTTGGTTGTTATCCCCCAACATTGGCTAGTTAATATTGACCCATAGCCATGTCTCTCTTTTTTCAAGACAGTATATTCCCATCTGGGACCTTCCCAAAAATTCAAAATGCTCAAACTAAACCAACAACGTGTTATTGTTGGTTGTTATCCCCTATTATTAACCATTAACCAGCCATTAACCACTGGTTCACCACTCTAAACCAACAACCCGACTTTTTCACGACTCTCAAAGCCGCTCCCCTGTAATGGTCTGCCGTCCGCACAGGCTGGTGATAAATGTAGCTATGATCCCTAGCACGTAGTGTACAACCTGGCGTCTCGTGAACATGTAGACCCAAATGAGGCTTTCTTAAAATAGGGAACCCCCCAAAATGGTTGGTTTAATACTATTAATGGTCTTTAATGGCTGATTTAGGGGATTGCCTACTTTGAGAAACACCCAGATATAGCAATTGTTTAGAAACAGAAACAATGCCCCCAAAAAAGTGCTCAATATCGTCAATGAACCATCGACTAAAATTGCTGAACCTCGAATAGCCATGAATCAAGCATCAATGATGTATGAATCAACCACAAAATAACCATAAAACCACAAAAAATAACCATGAATTAACCGAAATCAACCTTGAATTAATCATCAATTACCTAATGCTGCAAGATTGCAAGTACGGTAAGGCATATCTTCGCAAGAATCTCCCACCAATCGCAATCGACCCGCTCAGTTTTGCAAGACCGGCGATGTCACAGTCTGCGATGTACTGAATTCACCGCTTTCACAGGCAGGGTTGTCCATGTCACGTGGTAACCCCAAAACATTGCTTTCGAAACACGGGATATGGATCCTTTGGACAATTTTGATGGGGATACCTAGTTTATGAACACACCCAGTTCACGTCTGGATGTAGGTCACCCAGAAATGTTGTGAGACGATTAGAATTCGTCGCCATAGCCTTCTTCCTCTCCTTCTCCCTCCGCTGTTTCGATTCCGACTTCTTCGTAGTCTTTCCTTGCTTGCAAAAGACAATCAAACACAGTGATGATTTGGATTATTTCTTTGCAAGAGAAAGATGATACTGTATCCAGTGGCTAAAAACATCAGCATGTTAAATCGCAAACCACCAACAATGTCCGTACCAAGAGTCTCCAACGCTGCCAAATCCTCACGAGCCTCGGAGAACTCACCCTCTTCCATACCTTCACCAACATAGTGGTGCACGAAGGCGCGCTTCGAATACCTGCAGTCTGCAAGCATGATATGATACAAAACCGGGAGATGGGTCATCTTGATGATAGTTGATGATAGTTGCCGAGTATTTGCTTAAGGTTGGTGATGCTTGGTGAAGGTTGGCGATGCTTAGTCATGTTCCATGGTTCCTCACGGTCATGTTCACTGTTGGAAGCCTCCGGCCACTAAGAGGTCAGTGACCTATAACTGAATATCAAGTGTCTGGTAATTGGCAGCTGATGGTCATGGAAATCAACTACATCTGTTTTTTTTGTGATGGTCGCACATGAAATCATGGATATTCCACCTGAAAAAACACCAACACCATTAACTTTTCCTTCAAAATCAAAGAAAACAATTTCAGCTCAACCAGCTTGAGCCCTAAAGACCCCTTGGTCAACCCATACTTCTTTGGGATTTGTGTGAGTTGTGAAAATCAAAACGCAGTTGGCTTCAAGAACCGAGTGCATAGAGACGGGGTAATTTTGATTGCCTGCAGCAGGCGTTGGATGTTACTTCTTCTGAAGCCATATCCTGTAGGATTAATAATACTTAATTAACCCCAGCAGCCAGTCATCTGCCACCCGGGTGCATGAGGTCGAACTTGTGGTCGATGCGTGAGAAGACCTCTGCAATCGCCTGAGTGGCGGGTGTGGCCGAAGGTGGGTCCAAGGCTGGCGCTTTCCCGGTTGAACTAATACAGAATTGATAGGGTAGAATAAGCCAAGTAGGATGCTTTCCCTGTTGGTTGATCCTTGCTCTTGGTAGCATGAAGTGGTTAGTCTGGATGCTCTCCATTTCGCGTATCGTCAAATGATTCTTGTTTAGAGTTTACGGTTTAAGGTTATTTCTTTCCGTTGGGAAGTACACACTCAATGCAAACAGTGGAGTGGAACAATGCATCTGAACATGGTAGCACGAGGAGTACCCATCTAAATAGTGCATGGCCTAAATTCAAAGGAGGCATTCTTTCTCCAAGCTCCTGGAAATCCGGATGAGCACAATAGCCTTTTTTGGGAGACGTCCCCACAACTGCATTGGAATCCTAAGACGTTTGTGCCCTCGGGCAAATCGATCTACCTTTGACTGGCCTGCGAGTTTGCAAACAGATTCATCCGATCATTGCCCCTTTCAAGTGAAGTGGCGGTGGAGTTGGAAATCATGCAGCACGCACGCATGACCTTTGCCAAATCGCCACCTGACATGCATAAGTCGGATTCAGGAGCAAATCGTGAGGATTGCATAGGCCATATACTAATGGAAAGTGCGTCCCCCAATCAGATCAGCTGGTGAATGATTTGGGTAACTGCCAATTATGGTAGATAGACTGACAGCTGGTCACTTCACAAATATTAGATGTCATAAGGACATTCGCAAGAATCACTATGACTTGCAAACATTTTATGACACAGAAAACTGAACGATTAAAACATGGAGGGAATGCTTTGTTTCAAATGATTCAACATCTGCATCAAACAGAACATATATAGGCATATAGCTGCGGATACATGCATGTGTATCTACATATGTTTGGAGGTACTTTTCGGCCTATATAAGTAATTACAACAAATATGCGGAGGTTTTATCATGGTGAGTTTTGTTCTGCCATTGATTTACATTGTTTCCATATGTATATATGTCTTGACCCATAACATGTCATTTGTGCTGGCGAACAGTTCGAATCATTTGACAAAATGAAGTGGCATATGTTCCGACCATGTACTCACATAGCTTCAGGCATGTGCACTTCCATGGTATCTGACACATATCTTGGGATGTAAAGGGACTTGTTGTTGACATATGATTGACGTTGATGGACATGCACTTTTACTATTGTGGCACGTCATGTATGCACGCAGGTAAGATCTGATAAACATCTAGATTAGAATTGACGCACATTTGCAAAAAATGTCTGCCATATACTGACCAATTGTGCAGGACAGTGCGGATTGCGGAGTGCAAGTCCATGTTGTGGAGAACCATCGTAGATTTTATACGAGGTCCAGTGAACAGCTTGGTTTGGCCGGTCCGTCTAGGCAAATACAAATTTTCACTGGCAGTCATGGTGATCACCAAGGGCATTTTCTCAGCTTCCTAAAGCGGAGTGAGCATGACAAACGCTGAATCCAGATGTGTTGGCTAATCAGCTGCCCACCTGGGACCACAGTTGGAGGCTGATAGTTGATGCCACACTTGAAGCCAGTAGGGCACCAGTCGACAAACTGAATGGTGCGCTTGGTCTTGATGGTTGCGACTGCCGCGTTCACATCCTTTGGCACCACATCTCCTGGGTTGGCTCATGGCTTCACATTGAAGACCCTGGTTGGTCCCTGCGCTTGGCGCATTATTCAGATTGCTTGTCAAATAAACATATTTGCAATGCATACATTTGTTTCTATAACTGCGAACAGTTGAATTAGATATGTGTGTAGTTGCAGCCCGATCATATTGTCATAAACAAAGGCTATGGGGGAACCCGTTGTAGTACCGAAGCGATTCGCCTACGTGATGAAACTACATCGAAAGACGTACATTTTTCTGTGGTCAGCTCAATGTGGGTGAGCTGGGCACTATCACCACCAACGATGCGGAACTATTCAGATGGCTACATAGCCCTATGAAAAACATTAGTCAACCAACCATTTGTTAAAAATTACGAATGAAAAATGTTTGAGACCACCAACCAGCCTACTGCATCAAATGTCGAATGTGGCAGTTTCTCGTTTGCGTTTGATGCCTTCCCGTATCGTAAATAAAGGAACTATGCTTTTCTTACATCTTGCAATACGAGTACGTACAGAGTACTTTAGAATACCATGCCAAATGTTCCTTTCTCTGCTGGTTTCCTTTCCCGAGCATATTGTTTCAAACTGTTCAGTATGGATGCAGGCCAAAACCAGGAGTATGCTCATCTGGATTGCATCGGCTTTGTCGTTGTTCAATGTTGTTCAGCTGTCCTTGTTCATCAAGTTGAGTAATTTGTTGAAAAGCCCAGTTGTCAGTTGAAAAAAAATCTTTTCACCAGTCTGGTAGATCATGTCAAGTTGAGACCAGCGAATGTGCCAGGTTCATTTCCATCTCAGAAAACTGACCGTGCTGGCAACCTGAGGACGCGTAACAGCACCCCATTCACCAAGGTCGCTTCTTAAGCCAGGTGAGATACTGCTCACTGCCAAGTGTCCGCGGTACATCATGCAGCACGCCATGTACTTGCCGTGACGAGGGTCGCACTTCACCATCATCGACGCTGGCTCGAAGACACTCATGGTGATCTCAGCCACGGAGAGTTGCTCATGGTAGGCCTTCTCCGCTGAGATCACTGGGGCGTAGGAGGTCAACATGAAGTGGATGCGCGGATAAGGCACCAAGTTGGTTTGGAACCTTGCAGCGGTTCCACTGCACAAATCACGGCACAGAAGATGTTCCAAGAATTCTCTGATGTAGCTGTGGGTCAATATAAATCAACCAACTAATGGGGAAAATCTCCAACAAAAATAGGGAAAACCATGGTTAATGATAGGGGAACCAAGGGTACAGGGTTTTGACCCCAGCCATGTCTGAGGATCAACATCATAGTTTATTGGATGGTCTCTGACTACTGAAAATGATACTTTGCCTCTGATCCCCAAGTTCTTAACCAAATAATCATCGGCATCAACCATAGTTGACCATCATCAACCATTATGTTTATATTTGACCACCATACTTGACCAATATCAACCCTATAGCCTATTGATATTTAACGACTATACGAATCATATTTAACGAACATACATGGAGGTTTCTCAAAATAGGGGTACCCCCAAATCATCCAATATTTCATTACTTATAGCAATAAACTAACCATTTTTTGAGTCCCCTATTTTGAGAAACCACCATATTAACTATTGGTTATTAACCATAGTTGAACCAGCACCATTGGCTATTAACCATAGTCTAACCATAGTTAAACCATAGTTTAAGCATAGTTTCACATATCTTACCCATTGGTTATTAACCATAACCATTACGGTGATTGTTATCTAATGACTATCAACCATTATATGATATCAAATCATTATTATACAACCATAGTTTAACCATTGGTTCTTAACCAGCAGCATTGCTAGGGGAAAAAAACCGACCAACACGAAGCAATCTGAAGCTTCATCCAGCAGACTCGGTGATGTCCACGTTCAACGCACCATCAAAGCCTTGGTCGAGGAGATGAGATGCGCAGGAGCACCGCCACCTTTGGAGCTATGACTGGTTGGTGGTGTCAACCGCTATGATTAGTGGTGAATAATGGTTGAAAAATGCTTGTACATGCTTAATACTAGCTGACTGGTTGGTGGTTTCAACAAGTAAGATGTTTAACCACCATGGTTAGAAAATGATCGAATGGTTAGTGGATCATAGTGACATCAATGACATACTTGGAGGTGCAGTTGGGGTTGTAGCCGTGGTTATGAGGCCTATAAGGTAGCTTTTAACCCTTAAAAACTATGGGAAGTGATCACTTACAAAGTGGTGGTGCACATCCAAGTAGCACTGATAGCTACACGATTAAGGTCATAATATCATATCACTAATGACATATCACTAATCTAGCTTCTTTCGAAGCCACACTATTAATGACACATCACTAATAACTACCAATCACACACACATAAACCATAGGGTATCAAGTGTCAGCATCTACTAGCCATCATCTGTGAAGCGTCTGGAAACCAATTCCTGATGAAAGATCCTTTGAATGCTCGCACCAAGAATCCATAGTTGAGTAGGGGAACATCTCAGGCGGTTTTGGAGTCATATTTAGTGAAACCTCGATATCATCAAGTCTTTGACATCTGTTTGACGAGCTGCGAAGGGATGCAGTCAAGCTCGAAATGATCTGGGCAATCAGCCTGTTCAAGTTGGTGTAGGTTGGACGCTCAATGTCCAAATTCCTTCGGCAAATATCGTAGAGAGCTTCGTTGTCATACATGATGGTCACGTCCGTGTGCTCAAGCAAAGAATGCACGCACAGCACCTTGCTTGCTATCCAAACATCGGAATACATTTACATCCGGAGTGAGTTTTTGACCATCAGATACTGCCATTCACATCTGTGCATGTGTGTGTGTGTATGTGCCATGAACTCACAGAATCATCCACTACATTAAACCCAAAGTCATCACCGAGGAGCTGTGTTGTAGGGCTCAACTACTGCTGTCGCCACTTGGGGACAGCACCACACCGTGAAGGAGATCTTGGATTTCTTTCCGTAATCCACAGAAAGACGTTCCAACATCAGGCAGCCCAAGCCGGATCCAGTGCCACCGCCGCAGGCATTGTACACGCAGAAACCTTGCAATCCTCAGTACCACCACCGAACAAAGAGCACCATCGCATTTGGAAAGCCCGCTAGAAAAGGCGCTGCATGCAAATCTGAAAGTCAACAAAGGGGTCAACAACTTTAAAAATACACTAATACACGTGTATATCCAAGGTTCCGGTGCAATTGTCTGCCAGTTTGCGAATTCGGTCAAGAACTAAATCCACGATCTCCTTTCCGATTGTGTAATGCCCGCGTGCAAAGTTGTTGGCCGCATCTTCTTTTCCGCTGATCAATTGTTCTGGATGGAAGAGCTGGCGATAAGTGCCAGTGCGCACTTCATCAACAACTGTTGGTTCCTCATTGGCGTCGTGATGGAAAATAACTCTTTTCCGTTGCTTTGACATGGAAACGGAAACTTGAAGTTGAACATGTTCAAGGCCGGCATTGAAAAGTAAGTCAGCCACCAATATATAATTAACATATTGTGATGTGGCTGAATCAACAGATGGGTCGCTTGAATTCCCTCTCATTGCACAAACACATCCAACAAACAACCAAATGCAACCACAATCGCAAGCAAGGCATGTGAGGAACAAAAAACATGCCCACAACCTGAGCAACAACAATGGCAACATCAAACACAACAACAAAACACAAACACGTTTATCAACACGACCAACAACAATACATACGCAAACACCGCAGCAACAACAGCAACAACAACAACAGCAGCAACAACAGCAGCAGCAACAGTAACAGCGCAACGGCAGCAACAACAACATCAACAACAACAACAACAACAACAACTACAACAACAACAACAACAACAACAAAA
>VSDK01022356.1:18760-49574 GCA_009767595.1 Symbiodinium kawagutii | reverse complement strand
TACGTGAAGGATTTTCCATTGCCAGGGGCCACTCCACACTGCATCACTGGCACTGTCAGGGACGACTATGGTGGCTATGGGCTCAACGCAAGTCAGAACTTTTGACCATTGGACAGGCGACGTGGGTCAAGACTAAGCAAATCCCAACAAAAACAGTGTTCATTATGAATCTGAGCTGCCAAAAATAAACTAGTATTGGTGCTGGCCAAACAAAAACACCTACTAAACTCGTTGGTCTTATATTCAAATGAATCTGTAGGCTGGTTTAGTGTGTAACCATCTGTGGATAGTGCACATTGGTCTTCTTGGGTTCCTTTGCCGTGACAACCTAGATCCGTGTGTGGGCCAACCACCACCGGGCCTGTCCAATATGAATGCAGATTGCCTCACGCATGGCTACAGAGAGTTAGAAGCACAAACTCGGAGAGTGTCGGAAGCACGTGCCGTGCGATGTGGCAAGCCTCAGGCACAAATCCTTGAGCCGAGCGGCAGAAACCTGCTGCTAAAACAGGGCAGCCGAAAGCGTACCAGAGACATGCAGGTGTGGTACCAAAAACAGCTCACACTTGGTGTTTCTTTGCAGGGCACCAGAAAAATCTGAAACGCAAAGAGTGGAACTCCAACGCAGGCGGATGTTGGTAGGAAAGATGGTCACAAACCATGAATGAATTAACCATCAATCATCGATGGAATGACCAATTGCCCAATCAACCATCATCCTTTTTAAATATCTACAAGGTGGGCCCCCGCAGTTGTAGCGTGGTTTTTACAGGGCCATTTAACAAGCTAGTTATATCTATCATTTGCCTGGTAGTCACCGTACTTCCAAGCCAACTGACAGCTTGTTAGGGGCCGACCTTGTACTATTTAGGGCTACCCCCAAACCGTCCAGTATAGTAATCATTAGTACTAAACCAGCCATAACTTTGGGGTACCTCCATTCTAAGACATCAAATCAAATTCTATTCACCATCTATTCACCATCATTAATCATTTGGAGTACTATTCACCACCTGTACCTCCATTACCTCCAGTAATTAATCTGGGTATAAGTTGATTAATAAGCCTTTCAACTACAGTTATATCTACCATAACTGGTAGTTACCCTGGTTAAAAACCAACTTAGCTAACTGGCAGTGGGTCAAAACCCTTAGTCCCCCTGGTTCCCCATCATTAACCAGCACGTTTTCCCTATGAAATTGTTGGTGATTATCCCCCATTATCGTTGGTTGCTTAACTGCTTGACCCAGCTCGCCAAATATAGCTGGTTTATCCCCAAGCTAGTTGCTAGTTGTTATCCCCTAATATTAACCAGCTAAACCATTGGTTAGTTAATATTAACTTAAGCAACTAGCTATTGTTATATTAGCTAGTTGCTAGTTGTTATCCCCTAATGTTAATATTAACTAACTAACTTAGCTACCTAAGGCAGCCGCCCTTGCCATGTCTTCACCCACCGAACCAGCTTGAAGCGTTGCGTCGCGGCTACGTCGCGCCTTGAAGCGCGAAGGCAAGGTACGACCCCGCGACTTCACCACGGCCTACGCGGCAGAAGGGCGAAACACGGCATGAGTTGTGGCGCTACCTTGAATGAGTGGTTAATTTGTGGTTCATCATAGTGAACTAATGGTTCTAAAATGATGAATAATGATCAATTATGGTGTTTTAATGATTAGTTGTTGATATGTAAATATATATATATATATGTTGGTATCTCCCTGAAACGGTATAGGTTGGCTGATAAGTCATTTGCAGTTGTATCATGTTGCATCCGTAGTAGTTCTATCATGTTGCGTCGAGTCAACTACTATATCAGTTAACTACTAGTTGCAAGCCATTATACAATAACTCGTGGTTACCATAGTTTTGTTCACCAATGAATCGCTATCTTGGCGCCCCCTCCCTACAGGGATGATCATCCAAGATGTGACACCAACCTGGCAGGATATCCTGCTGTGCTTACCTCAGGTTGACGCGGTTGCGGTCTGAGAGGCTAACGTGAGTCTATGGGTTTGCCACAAGTGGGTTGACCATCAATTGCCCAGCCAATAACCTGTCACATCCCGTCACTAATGACTATTCATATCTATCGGTGCTTAAAGATGATACTTTATGATAATTTCATCATGATTAATGATCACTTGACCATCATAAATCACATGAAGCAGTCAACACCAACCACATTCACCCATCATTGTTTATCTCATCAGCCATCATTGACCTCATTTGCATGTCATCATTAACCATCTTAACCAATCCATCATTATCCACCATTGGTGTATCATCATCTTAACCTGAATAGCGTATCAAAATTATTAACAACCAGTAGCTCCTAACAATCATGTTAACCACCATTGATCTACTGGCTGTTAATGAACCTTAGCAAAACCTTAGGTGATAGTAACCATGATCTACTGGTTGTCAATGAACCAGTACATTATTTTCAAGATCATGGTTACTAACATCATTAACAACCATGTACTGGTTAATGAACAATCATGTTACTAACATCATTAACAACCGCTAAGGTGATTAACAACCTTAGCGGGCCATTGATCATGATGAAACCTTAGCAAACTATGGCAAGCCGCTCACGTGCGCTCCCCACAAGCCGGCGCCTCGGCACAGTGGACAGCGTACATGACTGCCTGTTCGGGCGTACCTGGGAGACGACGGAGGTTTGACAATGGTTATGGTTAATAAATCATCATCATCATCATCATCATCATCATCATCAACAGCAGCATCATCATCATCATCAACAGCATCATCTTCATCATCAACAGCAGCATCATCAGCATCATCATCATCATGATTATTATCATGTTAATACTAATAACAACTGCTTGTTCACAGCTAATCATCATTCAAACATGAACTATTGATCCTGGCTCATAGTCAGGATGATTGCAGCAAATATGAATCACTATAAATAGACCATCGTTCCAATAGCTTCTCATAAACCATCCATCAACTTGATTCATAATGATCGATAATCACAACTCACCACAATCACAAATCAACCTAATCAATCTGGTTAACCATGGTTCCAACCCCTGAATCATGCATTCACCCTGGTTATACCCAGGTCACCACCAGGATGCAACTCCTGACTTTGAATTCCCCATCAAAAACTCCCCACTAATCTCGAGAACTAGTTAAGCCAGGTTCACCACCAGGTTCATCCCCAGGTCCATTCCGAACCCCGTTCCCCCGTGTTGCTTTCCCTTCGCTGGGGCCGCCACGCACTTCCACCGTGTTCCAGCCCAACGTCACCAGGGCCTGCTGGTCGCGACAAGGAACTGGGTTAATCATTGATGAATTTCACCATCTGCCATGACATTTATGTTAATTATGGTTAATCATGAAGCCAACAAACCAGTTTGTGGTTAATTATCATGACTACTTACCATGACTTATTGATCTTTATATTGATCATTAAAGATCATTATCAGCTCACTATGAACTATAGACTAGCTTAGTAACCATGGTTCACCATCACTACAAGCCACTAACCCACAGTGACTGACCATTGTGTTCCTAACCCATTAACTACTAAGCATGGTTCATTACTACCACATAATCAAACTTAGTGACCCTACAGAGCATTAGAAACCATAGTTACTTACGTAGTTGCGATTATAAACCATGGTTCACCATCACAACAAACCATTATCGATCATTGTAGATCATTATCAAATCACTACTAACAATTAAATCATGACTAAAATTCATATTCATTAATAGGTAATTAATGAATTACTAACCATAGTTAAATATTATCGAATCATTATAAACCATAGTTACTTAGTAACCATGGTTCATTACTATCATAAAATCCAACTTCATTAACAATCATTAACAATCATTAACAATCATTAGAAAAACACATTGATCAATTACTAGCCATATCTAGCCATCACAACTCCATCACCAACCATCATTACCTACCAACCATGCCTACCATTACTAAGCATCATTACAAACCATCACTACCAAAATGCCCAATACCTACAGTACTAACCATGGTTCATTACTAGCCATCTTCGTTGGATCTTAGTTGGAGTTCTATGGATTTTTAGTATCCATCGGTACTAATCATTACTACCAACCATCAAAAATCCATCACCATTACTAACCATCATTACAAACCATCACTGCCAAAAATCCAGTGACTTCGTACTAACCATCACTAACCATCATACCTACCATTACTATCCATCACCATTACTAGCCATCACAACTCCATCACCAGTGACTTCTTCCCCCCACCCCGACCCTGCCCGCGCTTGGCGCTTGGCGCCTCAGCGATCTGTTCAGCGGAGGCCGCGTTCAAGGACGCCACGCGCTGCCCCGTGAGCACCAGAAACAGGCGGACCTCGGTGCGGGGTGTTGGAGTGCTGAAGTGGTTGGTGATGGGTGGGGGATCAAGTTGGTTTATGTTGGTTAATATCTGAAGTAGTTAGTGAAGTGGTTGGTTGAAGTTGGTTGAAGTTGGTTGAAGTTGGTTGAAGTTGGTTAATGTTGGTTAATGTTGGGTTTTTTCACATGTAAAGCGGTTGGTGATTGTAGGGATTGATTGTTGGTTACTGTTGGTTAATGTTGGTTATTGTTGGTTAATATCTGAAGTGATTGGTGATTGGTGATTATTAGTAATTGAGGTTCACGATCATTACAAATCATCATTGTAACATTGTAAATGTTTAGTAACTATGATGATTAATCATTGTAAGAAAGTTATATACAATGTCGTTGTTTACTTTCTAGTAACTAATCATCTTAATGTTTGGATAAAATACCAATTAGTAAAATTGAATATGACTAATAAGCATTGGTAATCACTAGTATACTAAAATATAGCTTACTAACCACCAATAATCATGAGCTAGTTGAATGTAAATTCACTTATAATGACAGTACAAACGGGGCTTAAAATTGTAAGCATAGTTTTACAAAATCCATTGTGGTTAATCACAAACAAAGGGATGTGAACAACTGGGGTACATGGGCCCTTGACGCAACAGCCGTGTGAGTTTCAAAAGTTGTCAACCCCTAGATTCTGAGTACGAAAAAAATGGTATTTAAACCAACAGCAGCGCTGAGCACAATGTATATCTGTGGTTATACCGGGGTTTCTCAAAATAGAGGACCCAAAAAATGAATGGTTTATTACCATAAATGGATAATAAAGTGGATGATTGGGGAGTCTCCTATTTTGAGAAACCACCATATCTGTCATTAGCCTGCTAGTTGCCCCGCTGTGAACTTTTTAAACAATCCCTGAGGGTATCACTTTGTACCGATCCTTCTTGTGGGTTTCCCATCATGGGCGCGGGAAAAAGGATATGTCCAAAGACTCCCATACGTTTACATTCAAAAAAGATTGAACAGCCTACCCTCTTTTACACCCAGAAGTGGAAAATCCACCGAAGCTGGCTTATCTAAATTTCTAGCTTCCAGGTTTAGTTTACCAAAGGGTCATCATTGCTACTCACGATCATTGACCAGTGTATAGTCAACCATCTTTGATCACTGATTAAGCTTTCACTAGCCACTATCAACCGTTTTCGACCATCAAAAACATCCAGTAACATCCATTTCCCATCATTGACCACCCCTCATCAACCATTATCAATCATCACTTAATAAATCAATCCACCAACTACCATCTTTCTATGGCACCCGTCCCCCTGTCTCACCAACCCCCTAGCCCTTCCTGGCGGCCACGTTACTCCCGGCATCCGCGCACACATCTGCGGCCACCTGGGAGCACTTCTTCGCGCTGCGGTGGACGCCCGGGTACCGGTGATGGTAGATGCAAGGCTGTGGTGAAATGTCTTAGAACTAGAGTTGTATTATAATAGTAGTTGGTTATAATAGTTATATAATGGTAGTTGGTTATAATAGTTATATAATGGTATAATATAGTAATGAGTTATACTAATATAAAACTAATGGTGAAATGTCTTAGAACTATGTGGTGATTGGTGTATAATTATATAACTGTAGTTGATAATAGTAGTTGATCATAATAGTTATATAATGGTATGAAATGTCTTATAGTTTGACAATAGTTATATAATTGTAAATAGTTGTATAAGACAGTAACTAATATACTAGTATAGTAGTTATATAACTGTAGTTTGATTTATACTACTAGTAGAGTTTGATTTAGCTAAATTAGTTTGTAGTACTACTATTAGTTATATAACTGATAATAGTTAGATAATAGTAGTATATAAAGCTAACATCTAACTCTACTTTACTATTTATAACTAATATAACTGTAGTTTGACAATAATTATATGACAGTAGTTGATAATAGTAGTTGATTAGTCGGTAATAGTTATCATAAACCAACTTATTAACTATTATCAACTACTGTTATATAACAATTAGAAAGCATAAATATAACATAATATAGCCATGTCGTAACCATGGTCGAGAATACTTAATTGGTTTGTTAAACCAATCATAACGTTCGGGGCCCCAACCCTTGTATCAGCTCATAATGACAGCTCGTGTAATGGGAGATCCACTTGTCAAGAGGCCTCGTATATCTAATGGCAAATCACCAGCTATGTTGGGATAAACTCAGGGTTGTCTACTGATAGGATCTCCAATGATAATATACTAGCCATGGCCAGCCACTGTTCATTGTCAGCCATTATCAGTACAGTTCCAATCTTATGGCTATGTCTGGTGGCCAGCTCAGTAGTTTGGGGCTAGCCTAATCTATTGATTGTCCAGGGTTCTCAGCCAGGTGAATTTTTGCAGAATTCATTGATTAAACTATTATTAGGTGGAAAGTGAGTTACAGTGACTTAAAACTCAGGATTATAGCTGATTCTCAGTTCATTATTGCTACAGTTGATATGGACTTTGCTTAGAAAAAATATACAAAACGTACTAGTGGCAACCAGCTGAACAATGCTGAATGGTGGGTGCGATGAGCTGATAATTGATTCAGGATAAGCTGATCATGTGCCAGGATGTTCCTTTCAAATCCAAAGAAAAGCCTCAGCCTCTCTACCAGTCAGGCTGTCACAAAACGAAATGGCGAACGTCTGAGCGTTCAACACTGATTGAATGTTTCATGGTCTGATCGGTGCTTGCGATGATGGTTGTGATGGCTAACTATTGGTAATTTATTGATTAATGTTGGGTCTACCCCGATTAACCAATGGGGTCTGCGTGCAATGGACCATATCAAGTAACAATCACTCTGCTACACCAATGCATGGAAAGCCTATTTGCAAACTCAGTAATTAGCAACGACTGTTTGTCTATGGTCTTCCCACTATATACTTTGGTTGGTATTGCTCTGCCATAGAATTGTTGAATGCGTCGTTGAGAGACTCCATCACAGCAAGGCGATGTAATCTGTGCTGACTTGTGGGCACAGCATGCACAGTGTCCTGTAAACAGAAAACAAACGTCAAAATGAATTCTTTCCAATATTGGAGTATCAATGACCATGAATTTAAACCAAAATCAAACATTATAGCCCACTGTACCCATTATCAACCATCAAACAGTAAACATTGTTAATCATTATAGTTATTGAGCATCATGAACCATTATTAGTCAAGCATGATTATATTCCAGTCTAGACTAGTATCAACCTTCAACCATTCACCGGCATTATTAACCAATCAAACCCCAATAGCTATGAACCACTGCTCACCAATATTCTCGACATGTATCAACCATTGTTGCCCACTATCAAAGAGTGGCGTCAACCATATTAACCACCATCATTCCCCAATGAATTCCCGATATTCACCACTAGAAACCCTTTCTATCAACCACTATTAATCATTAACGGCCATCAAATAGTTCCACTGAGTGCATATAACCACCAGTGACTGACCAGATTGATGTTAATCATTAACCACCATTGCTATAAACCAGTACTATTGACCATCAAACTTGAAACACTATTACGCACCATAGTTAAACCAATGAATGGTTTACCAACTAACCACCATTGCTATTGACTGCATATTATCTCCATACTCAACAACCATAATAACCACCACTGAATTGTTTATGGTGGTAATTACATGTTACCTCTGAATGGCTACCATATAAATTGCTTAATTTGTTAACCACGTAGCCATTATTTTGGTTCACTGTGTTAACACATTTCCATTACCATTGCACTCTGGTGATCTGACATAGCAGTGGAAAAACACCATTTGTAGATTCCTTACCTATTGGAAATAGTGATTTTCCATTGCCATGTTAGATCACCAGGGTGAAACCCATGAACAATGTGAACAAAATAATGGTTAACCCATGGCAATGGCAATGGTTACACAGCTGTTCTCCCATTAATAATGGTTACCATTATCATTGTTCAAAATTACCCATGGTTTATTCACATATTAAACCCATGGGTAATGTGAACAATGATAATGGTAACCATTGTTGTCAACCCTGCCATGTTAGCATTACCATTATGCCATTACCCAAAAATTATGTGAACATTAAGCCTACCATTACTTGGAGGTTAACCTTGTTAATAACTATTAATGGAAATCAATAACTATTAATTAATTAACCATTAATTAACCTATGTTAACATCCATTTTACAGGTTAGCCTTGTTACCTGTTAACTACCTTGTGTAACCCATGGTAATGGCAATGGTTACACAGCTGTTCACCCATCAGTCATGGTTACCATTATCATTGTTCAAAATTACCCATGGTTTATTCACATATTAAATCAATAACTATCAATTAACCATTAACTACCTTGTTAAGAAATCTGTGTAACCTGGCTCTGAGCCGTCGCACCATTTCTTCAGTTCCTCCATGACTTTCTGCAGATCGCACGCCGCGTCGGAGAAGCACAGCACCGCGGCGTGCCGTGACCCCAACGGGGCCAAAGGGTCCTGCCATCCCATGGGCGACTGGGAGGATGGTCCCACGTAGAGGCTTAGTAACCATGGTTAGTAGCTACCATACCTTGGGTGATACCTTGGATAACATGGCTGAACTAACCCCAGCTGTAAAAGTTGGCTTTACCATGGTAAGTGGTTAGAACATGGTATGACCTAACTTAGTTGCTGACCATGGTAAAGTGCTTAAAAGCGGATGAACGAACCCATGGTTACTAACCATAAGTGGCATGGTTTCTAACTACGGTTACATAACTACTTGCTAAGTGGCATGGCTAGTAACCATAGCAAAAGTGGCTGAAAGAACCATGGTTCCTAGCCACTTACGAAGCGGCAAGATCATCCAGGTACCTGGATGATCATGCCATTGGTAACCATTATTGTAAGGGCTCATCCAGGCACCTTGTAGGGTGCAACTGAGCATCGTGACTCAGGGAACCCCAGCTGCACACCCCTTTATGGATGATCATCCCATTCAACAAGTGATTTGTAACCCTGGTTTGTAATTTATTTGTCGAGAAACCACTTATGGTAGCTACTGACAATGGTCACTAAACAGTTCCTAAGTCGGATGATAATTGACCATGAGAAAAACCATCAATAACCACCATCATTAACCACCAGTTTTGACCAGCAAACGTGAAAAAACATGTTCCGTTTCCAGTTCTCTACTAAGTATAGTTAGTGCTTGAACCATAGTTATAGCTGCCATAGTTCTAGACCGCTAGTTATAGTCATTTTCCTAGCCATAGTCATACCATAGTACCATAGGTTCATTTTCGTAGCCAAAGTCACTGACCACTTCCCAGCCGTGGGATGTTCATCGCTTCGGCGTGCCGTGCCAGCGGTCCTTCGCTGTGGCGACCGTCCACTGCGAGACGTAGTTGAACTCCGCCTCGATTGAAGCCTCGCAGTGACGTTCAACCACGGCGAAGGGTTGAGAAGGGCTGAAGATTAGCTGATGACTGGTGAAGTAGTGGGTTAATGATGCTTAATGATGATTAATGATTGTTAAATACTGGATAAGGGCTGAACTAAGTAATGGGTGAATGACGTTCAATGATGATGGTGAATTGGTTACTGGTTGGTCAATGGTTGATTATGGTTATGACAACGCTTGCTATTTCGGAACCATTATCGTGGCTATATAGCTCCTGTACTTTGCTACAACTAATGATGCTGCTTCTGATAAGGGTCCAAAACCATGGTTACAAGTAAATGAAGGGTCTAGAATCATTAGGATATAACATGAACCCGGCTATATCAAACCAAAATGTCCATAGGGTCTACAACCAAACAGAGTGGTACCACCCAGTTAGAAGTTGATTCATAAGCAACTGGTGCAGGACTTCTTAGCACCTCTACCCTGATCGAACAAGCATGCATTTTAAAACAAGCCCTGAACGAACCAAAGTTGACATCGAGTACTTGACCATTGGACCTTACTTCTTGACAAACCTTACAACCAGGCCGCAGTAGCCATCATCAGCAATCATCAACTATCATGCACTATGTCATGTTACGCAAAGTTACTGCAACAATCCACGATAAACCGTCCTCAATTATCAGTATCCATCCTGAACCATTATTAACATCATGATCAAACATCACCGATCATTCTCAAACACCATTCGTCACTATAACCATCCTGAACCATCCGTAATAATTCTTCACCACTTCTCACCAACATCAAGGATGATGAACCAGCTGATCAGGTGATCAGCCATTAAACCTCAGTATCACCCATCATTTAAGGATATATTGACCATTATTTACAACTAGTGTTGATTGATCAATCATTCGTCTGTTTAAACATTGTTAGTATCTAACAGTCAATCATGAGTGTTTGCCGCATATTATCAAACATCAACCACTCATTGGATATTGTGCGCACACCCCCGTTTGGTAAGTAGTCAAAATTATCGTGGTTTGTAGGATTAGTTCAGCTACTGGCCATGGGGTTGATAACTTTTAAATACTCCCTTTTATCTCAGTTAA
This sequence comes from Symbiodinium kawagutii, assembly GCA_009767595.1. Taxonomy (NCBI): domain Eukaryota; class Dinophyceae; order Suessiales; family Symbiodiniaceae; genus Symbiodinium; species Symbiodinium kawagutii. Next base: position 38,669 of record VSDK01022356.1, on the reverse strand, counting down.
CCACTATAACCATCATTATGGGGTTGATAAACCATCAGACCATCAGAATCAACCATCATTATCAACCATCATTATCATCCGGCATTATCAACCGGTATTAATCATAACAAGCACTATATACCATGGCCATTATATGATGGTTTCTCAAAATCGGGGACCCCCAAATCATCCATTAATAGTCATTTTTAGTAATAAACCAACTTTTTTTAGGGTACCCCCATTTTGAGAAACCACCATTGTACGGTATACCGTTGTTATGAGTAGTTGAAGCTGTTGATAAAGGTAACCATAAGCCATGGCTTCACTAACCCCTGGTCGCTGCATATCAACTCCGCGCCCCTGAGGTCTGGACCCAGGGCACAGGGCCATCGAGGGCGTCCTCCAGCAGCTCCAGCTTCACACGGCCTACAGCTGCGTTGAGCGGTGCACCATGTGGGTCTAGCCATAGGAGTACCCCAAATTATATATCTATAACTTGGTGGCTGAACTAGATCCCTTGCTAACAATATATATTTTTAGTGGTTATATGGTAAATCAATCATATCCCAAAAACACTAAAAACCTAAGTTAGTGGGTATAAGCCATCCAGATAACCACAGACAACCATAGGGTAATAACCATAGATATTTAGCCTATAACCATAGATGACCCAAAGTTATGCGGGGAATTACCATGTGGGTCTGTAACCATGGATAACCATAGGGGATACTGTAGCCATAGGGTAATTCCCCGCATAACTTTGGGTCCTATGACCATGACCATCCATAGTTAATTGATCATTTATAGCAGTTTGTTGGCTTGATAAATCACTTAGTGCCATAAAGTAATGGAAGTATATCCAGCTTATTACTGTAATCATTTATGCTAGTAAACCAGCCATAACTTTGGGGCTTCCCCATTTTGAGAAACACCCATGTGAAGCATGCAAAACCATGGACACTCATCAGTATCAACCGTGGGCTCACTATCAAACCATCGCCAAAGCCATGGTATTATTTAGCGAATGGCTTTACCATGGCTATGATAATGGTACTGGCTACCATGTCTGAACATAATCCATCAAAAAACATAAGCCACTTTATGCAATTCGCACTGTCTTTCGATGGTTTAAGTTAAGAACTGGAAACAATTTCATGATGAGACGGCCATCAGTTGACGGTGAAGCATCGTTAACCATGGATAACCAGAAGTAGGGGCTCCACCTTGTACAATCATAACTTGGCGCTAACCCATATAACCCCTACAAAAACCTACATGAAAGCCTCAACAAAAATCATCAAACAATCCTACAAAACACCTATTCAACCTATAAAAATCTATAGACACCCTAGAAAAAACCATAGACACCTTAGAAAAACCTGAGCTTTACTTCCATAACCATCGGATTCACCCACCATCTCCTCACCCTGCGAGCTGCCCCCCGCCTTCTGCCGCGGATCTCAGGTGTTCACCCAGGGGACATCGCTGCAACTGCTCCGACACGCGCAGCACGGCGGCAGCACGGGCCATTGGCAGCGCCGGCGCAGTTCGCAAGGCGCAGCAAGTCCGAGTCAAAGGTTGATCCAGAAATTTTGGGTTGATTAATGGTGAATGATTGGTTAATGATGATTAATAGTATTCAATAAAAATGGTGGCTAATGGTGAATGATTGATTATGGTGAATGATTAATATTGATGAATGATTCATGGTGATATTGGTTGATCCATCAGAAATCAATTCATGGTGAATCAATATAAGCATCAGTAACCCATATTAATGGATCAATCTTGGATCAGAAATCTTGGTAAGCTGATTAATGGTTAATGATTAGTTAATCATGGCTAATAACATTCAATGATGGTTGATGGTGGTTGATGATGGTTGATGGTGGTTGATGAATGGTTACTGATGGTTATAGTTATATTGATTAATGTTGGTTAATGATCGTTAATGATGATTGATATTGGTCAATGATGGATCCTATGTATTATGGCTATGATATCGATGGTAGACAATGATGATTGTTGATTAGTAGATTATCACTTGACATGCGTACTCCAAAAATATTCATAATATGTCGTCCGTATTCTGCGTAAGAATGATGAGCCATCAATTTAAAGGGTTGGATCACGACCAAGGGGTTGTGCACATCGTCGATTCATATCGGCTGAACACTGACGGCAGAGATCCAGCAGTTCATAAAGCGATGCAAAATCCCAACCTATTTGAACGCAAACTGGGGGCTCGTTTATGAAAAAATGGATCTACCTGTTCAATGGTAGATGTACACGCTTGATTCAAGATCATGACCAGGTTCACAAAAGATAGATCTAGAGGTTGAGCGGTTTAATGTACACGCGTTTCCCATTTCATGATGATTCATGTCAATCTGTTGCATTGATAAACCATTGAGGGTAAATGCTTACAAAGTGGCGATGGCTTCATTGGTGTATCCCCGGCTGGTCATGTTGAGACCAGGCACCTCTGCCAGTGATCGCCGAGCCAATCCACTTCGTGATAATTTCTCCACAAAAAATGCATGTTGGGGGCTTTCAAAATAGTGAACCCCGAGAAATGGCTGGTTCATTACTGTAAATGATTAAAGAAGGATGATTTGCGGGGTCCCTATTTAGAGAAATCACTATATATACAGATTAGATTTCTTGGACTGTTTGGGGATACAAACAAAACTTTGGCTATAAATTTCTCAATATATCAAGGCGGATTCGTTGGTGTTTAACTGAATGAATGAACACTATCGCACTGCATTGAGTATGATCTACCGAGCCACGAAGATCACTGCTGTGCTTTCTTCACTAAACTTTTTAGCACCAAATTGGTCAGGATTGACATATCTTTCGGCAAAATCAAGTCATGGCTGCTTTAGTAACGAATGATGCACCCCAACTTTGCCAGTCAAAACAGCAATCAACAATCGCAGATTATTTTCCATCATTAAGCCATCATTGAGCATCCTTAGCCATCGTTTAGCCATCATGATTTCTCAACCATCATGAAGCATCATTGTTGGCAACCACCAATGAGAGTCATTATTGACAACCCTCATTACTCAACGGATATCACGACCGTCATTAACCATCATCCACACATCAGCCTCTGTTAACCGTTAGGAAGCATTGGTAACCAAACATGAGCCATTATTGATGATCATTCTCATTCGCGACCTCATTTTGTGTATTTTTGCTGGTAGTATTAAGCTGGTAGTAGAAAACCATCATTCATCATCATTAACCATCAGTAATGATCACTAACCATCATAAACCATCAACCAGTAGAAGAGACAACTCAACCCCATGGACCAGGTGGCAGGGGTGATCTCACAGGTTCGCACCAGGGATGGCTGGACAGCAAGGGGAACTCTGACACGGCATCTTCATGTACAATGTATCGGGGAGGCTCAGCTATAACAAGATCCCAACGTTGGGATTGGCCAAGCCCCAATGATAGCTTGGCATATTGATCTAAAGTAAGCCCTGAACACTGGACTCATTGACCATAATGGTTGTTAGATGTCACGATAAGAATTACTTTTTTGAACCATGTGGTTACATGAATGACCAAGGGGTCCGGATAACCCCCCTTCACCCATGTGATTAATGGCTACCCAGGATTAATAAACCCCTGGTTGATTAACTAGGGGGGTTCCCATTTTAATGGACAACCAAGGCTTTTAGGGGATACCCCCTATGATCATCAACCAGGGGTTTAGCTTCATCCCGGGTAGCCATTAGTTTACCGACCCCTTGGTTGCATGCTTGACCACCGCCGCCACCAGCATTTGTGGCCAGCTGTTGGGATGAGTTTGGTGGTGGCCCAGCCCGACATATTAGTCGTTGGTATGAGAAGTTGGAGCCTATGGCAACCAGCTCATAGGATGTTGTTATAGGTGCCATAGGTTGCCATAGGTTGCCATAGGTTGCCTCACAACGACATATGTCGTTGTTATGAGCAACCAGTTGTTCGTAGTTGTGAGTTTTGATTTACTGTAACCATATTGTACGGTATACCGTTGTTATGAGTAGTTGAAGCTGTTGATAAAGGTAACCATATCACAACTTAAGTAACATGGTAACGATGAAGCGTAATGCCAAGTGGACCATTAGTTGTGAGCATCTTTGAGCATATTGGCAATAATCAAGTATAACATAAGTACTAGTAATATAAACTAGTATGTACTTAATAGTAGTTGGTCACCAAACTTATCAACCATCATTAAGCATTCTTTCGACATGATTTAGCCATCATGAAGCCATCCTTAACCCATCCTTAGCCATAGCATTAACTCTCAGAATTAAGCATCAGCATTTCACAACTCGTAGCAGTTCACCATTTCTGCTTGGTGCTTAGCTCATTGCCATCATCGCCAGTACCCACCAGTTCACCATCCCCACTATCAACCACCATAAACATCCATTGACCATCATTAGCCAGCTTATGAGCCATAATTCACCAGCTTGTGAACTCTCAATTAGCCATCATCACCACTATCAACCATCAGCAACCAATATCAATCACCATCTACCAACTACCCTCAAGCACTATTGACCACTATCAACCACCACGAACCCCATAACTCTCTGGGGCAACCACCCCGCTTGCATCCCATCTCCGCCGCTGGCGCCATCTTTTCGACGTCACCTCCAGCCTCCTCCGTTCAGCTGCTCGCGGACGCTAGACCAGGCGTTGCCTTTGACAGAGATGCCACTGAAGAGGTTGACCATCAGCATGTAGTCCTTGCTTCCTGCCACAAGTGGAGCTTGATCAGGGAGGTCATCATGTTCTACTTCAAGTATATAATCATTTTTTGCATAGTGGAATTACATGTGTGAAGTAAACGTTGTTTACATAGTATATTGGCATGTCCATCTACAAAAGCTGTGGTATGGTGCGAAAATGGGGAAACAAAAAAGGATGTATATGTAAAGTATATGGTCCAAAAATGGAGAAACAAAGGGACGGACAAAAATGTACGAGCAGGCAACAAAAACATGTTGATTAATTCCAACAAATAGTTGATGCCATGCTTGCAAAAAGCGAGTGGGATGGATCAGCGAATTCATCATGTTTTTATGAAAGTAATCATTTATACAGAACATAATTATATGTATATCTACAGAAGCTGATTGACAGTTTCTTTCCTTTACGAGTGGTCAACAATGGCGGCTAAGCTACTTTTCAGCCAATACAATCGCCGGGGAGGATTGGAGCAACAGGTTTGTTGATGGGTCAAGCCGCACAAAATTAACGGTCGCGTGGGCAGGCAGCAGTTGTGATTAATTTCCACCACTTCGCTTGGCCACTGGCCCTCTAAGGGGCCAGAACGGGACACCCCTGGTCACTCACACAACCATGTTGCTAGTGGAATCCCACAGCCATACGAGTTTGGCCGGCACCTGCTTGTGACGTCATGGAATGTTGGATTTTGGGGGAACCAGGTGCCCACAGCAATGTAGCCAGTACTTACTTGGATATGCACACTGCGCAACTGGTGAAGCCAGGGTAACTTCAGGTTACACTCAAACCCTGGCTTCACTGAGACCTAGGAACTGGCCCATCCAGTTGTCCATCGTTGATTCCCCTTGGTCCCCGTGTGAGCCCCATGTCCTGGGCTCAAGACCAACCGGTTTCCCAGCGAAACGATGCTGCGCCGAAACTTCCTCGGTGTGCGAGATCCCCCCCCTTTCAGGTGCGAAGGATTAGACCCATGAGCACTGGTCAATGCTTATGCTTGATCGATGACAGTCGCCCAAATGGTTAGTGGACATATGAGTGTTTCAACTAGGGCTACCCCCAAATCATCCAATATCAACCAATTATATAGCAATAAACCATCCATTTGAGGGGTTCCTTTTTTTAGACGCCCCCCATGTACACTCTGGTTCAACGTTGTCGTTTCGTTCAAAATTCCACCATTGTTTCAGCTGGGTAGACTGCTTTTAGATCCTTTCCAGAGGATCAATCCCTGAACCAAAGTCTCAACACCTTCCAGAAACCTTTTCTTGGATATGTCTTTTAGATATTCATGTAGAAAAGCAGAAATCAACCACAAAAAACATCACCAAAATTACAGTAGATACCTGTAATTGTTCTCTCGGAACTGGTACTGGTTGGTAAGTCTCAAGGAATATGGAGAAACAAATCTCTGCCACGTGGTCTCTTATTTACAATCCACCCACCTCACAGTTTTCAGCTACTAGTAAACAATTTATTGATCAAAAACCATGGCATATCTTGGCATTGGAGTAGTTAATCTCCCGCAAAAAATCACTCCTGGCTGGTGGCTTCAATCCCTATGAAAAATATGAGTCAACCAACCATTTGTTAATAGCTACTAGGGAAAATACAAAAAATGCTTTAAACCACCAGCTATGAACAAGTAGCTATTAGGGATATTTTTACAATAACAAGTAGTTAATAGCTCACTATTTGTTAACAAAATAATGTTAATAGTCTACCCAGAAATCACTCCCAACCAGTTAGTGGTGTAACCATCACTGTTGCTTATTATCCCCTATTATTAACCACTATTAATCACTTCCAAGCACTACTTGGTCAAAGTCTTCGAACTTCCTGACAACCTTTGGCTGGGGCAGCTTCCCCCACCTTGTTGGGCAGGTCTACCTAGCTTACGCCCGCCTAGGGAGTCAACAAATGGTGCTTTCTTAAAATGGGGATACCCCAAGTATGGATGGATCACTACTATAGACTGTAGATTGTTAATATGGGATGATTTGGTGCACCCCAATTGTGAAATATTGGATCAACCCCAGAATTTGTTGCTACGAAACAATGTTCAAACAAAATCGAGAATAATTAATCGTCAATCAGTGGCTGGTGTCTAATTAAGTACCATTTGGTTGTATGATTCCTCCTAGTGCCCGTCCTCCCTCCTCCTTTAAGGGAAAACACTGGATACCAACGGCTCAACTCGCTCCCCCCAAAAGAAGGAAGATCCGCTCATATCATCTGAAATCTAACATGACATTTGGTGGGAACTTGCAACAAATGGCTCTCGGTCAAAACCCTTAGTCCCCCTGGTTCCCATCATTCACCAGGCTGTTTTCCCTATTAAAGTTGCTTAATATTGATGGTTAATATTGACCCATAGCCATGTTTGAATGGCTTAATTAATTGGTGGTGGTATCGACCCATTGAGGCAGCTCCACGCTGCTTGGGAAGTGGTGCCGAATGAAGGCTGGTCTCAATGCAGCTTCGTTAGCAGAAGTAGTGACGGGTCATACTCATGGGTGAAATCACTGGTTCAAGTATTCAGCAAGTCATTCAGAGATTATTGGTCACTGCCATTGACAAGTGATTACTAGCAAAAACCACAACCAGAACTCCAGAACCATCACCATGACCATCGCCATAATCGTCGATGATTGCTAGTAATGTTTGTAGTTCTTTGGGTACTCACCCCTCAGCCTTGACGTTGCCGACCATCGGTTTTGTAGGGGTATTATAGAGGCTACACAGGGGCTATATAGGGGCTATATAGAGGCTGTATAGGGGCTATCTAGGGGCTATAACCATCAATCATGCTCAGTAACAGATGGCAATGTTATTCTCCACAGAGAGTCCCTGCATCTATCGAGCATGTTAGTCAGATCAGACAGGCTCAGAATAATAGGGGATAATAACCAACAATGATACCCTATCAATAGCCATGGCAATAGCCATGGCTACTGACCAGTGGTTGATAAAAAATACTGACATTTGCATAATGGGAAACGTAACCAAATAATTTGCCCATTGATCATTGATTGACAAATCATTGACTAGTAACCATTCATCACCAATTGATTGATTCATCGTGAAAGAACAATATGAATGATCAATCAGCAGCGAGTCATGACGGATTGACGGTGAACCAACGGTTACATTTTGCATCTTCGAATTGTGCCTCCCAGCTTCTCTATGCCCCCGTCTTCGAGGCCATCCACTTCATCTCTCCGGTCTCTTGGGCCACTGGAACCTTGAGCGTGAATGTCGAAAGATGGGATACTTGGATACCAATCTGATATGGTATGGTGTTTGATTTTAATTGGTCCCAAGAACAATTGGCAACCACACAGGAAGCGGAGAGAACATCGACGGCAAACGTGAGTGAAAAACAACATGAAATGGTTTCAAACGCATAAGAAGGACAAGCGCACAACTATGAAGAATCAACCAATCAAGATCAATACATATGAACACTTAGTTGTTGCTGAGCACCTCTCTTGTTGATTGTTGACAAAAAACAAGGCAATCAAACAACAAGAGCAAGAAAAAAGTAACATGTGGCAAACAATAAACAACTCCTCCTTTGCTATACACATGCACGTGCTTGCATCCACTCCAGCCACAGTCCAAACAGTTCTTTGTGCAACTTGGTTGGTGCCAAAATAGTCGTGCTGGTCAATAGTATGGTCAATGGCCAACCCAGCCCACATCAGCTTTCGCTGCAAAGCTTTCATCTTCATGCCACCACCAGTGCAACCAGAACCAATCCAAAAGGAGCTAATCGTCAATTACTGTCAGCTGCTAAATCCGGATATACCCATTGTTCACCATGATTATTCACCTCCATCAACGCTTATCAACTACAATGAATTCACCATCCTGAAACGTTATTGACCTTCGTTCCCCAATCTTGACCACTTTGAAGTCATGAAGTATTAGTCGCTCTTGTTTTCATTCAAACATGTTGACGGATCGGTTTTGGAAACTGTCCAAGTCCTCCAAGAAAATCTGGCCACAGAGTCGTGCACCGGCAGTGCTTGGTGTGTAATAACTGGTCGATGGTTTCAAGTATGAAAAAGATCAAGTCAACCGACCATTTGTTTATAATTGCTAGGAAAATAGAAAATGTTTAAAACCATCAGCCAGATAAACAAATCGTTGAACAATAGTTAGTTGGTTGTGGAGTTGGAGCTGGTTCCCTGGGATGAAACCATGGGAATCAACCATGCAAGGTTGTGAACTAACCCGCATAGCCATGTTGAATGTCACCAGTTACTGAGGCTGCACATCCAACTAATTGACATGATGTTAACCCATGGAGTATCCCCTAAAAGCATCTAAAAGCCATTTAGTTTCTACAACGGGCAAAACCGCTTAATCTAACCACATTTTATCATTAAAAGCTTATGGAATCTATTAAGTCAAGGTACCCACTTAGGCAGCTAGTACCACTACGCCAGAATCTCACCATTGGGCATTGTCAGCTGCTTGTTGCAATCGAGTCTTCTAAGCCATGAAACGGAAGGATTTTCCTTTGCTTTTTCGGCTTTTTCCTGTGCTTTTTCCTTTCTTGGTACTGCGGCGGCGACGTTTGGCACATTTGGGTGCTGCCACAAAACTGTTGCGAAACACGTCCTGGATTTGCTAATTTCAAAAATCGCAGGGAAGATCCTGAACCACTTTCAGAGGTGAACTTGAGCTGTCAAAGGGAAATCCTGATGCTGCTTAATCACCTTGCTTGTTGGTGATGCTCAGAGGTGTAAAACCAACAACCCACCACAAAGTCAATAATTCAGAACAACACAAATCCAAAAACAATGTCAAAATCTTTGAAGCCTTCTCGGCGGTTGGTTGGGTAGTTCTAAAGCTTGTTGGACAACGGTTGAGAGGATCGGATGACCACAATCAGAACTGATGCTTAATACAGGTTCACACCAGGTGTAGGATGCTGTAAAAAGATACTAGCAACTGGTGGCTAGTAATGGGTATTGGTTGCTGCTGACAAATGGTCAATAACAAAATGGTTTGTTACTAATAGCCTACTGCTGTTTAATACTGGACTGGTACTGATTGCTGGTTAACCATGGTTAATACTAAGAACTAGCCATCACAATCAACTTGTGATGAATCCCTTACATGTATATACCTGAGAACTAGCAATCACAATCAACTTAACTTGTGATGAATCCCTTGCATGTATATACCTAAGAAATAGCGTGATGAATCCCTTGCATGTATATAACTAGTGCGTGAAAGGCAGGTGATTTCTGATACGAGCTTCATCGAAAACTAGGGGACTGCAGTGTTCAACACACCAGACCTTCAATGCTTGGTATACCACTGGTACAGTGTAGAGGTAAAAAACGATGGGTATTGACACCAGCAGCTACCCTAGGATACCAGTCAATATTGCTTTGTAATGCATGGATAGAGACAATCTATACAAACCACCAAATGGACTACAGTAAAGGATGTGACTCCCTTAAAAGTTGGTCGATAAGCAGTCTAACTAAAGTAATAGCACCATGACTGGTGGTTACCCGGTTACCCTAGTTACAAACCAACTTAGCAAACTAAGGGGGCTCACCTTGTAGTAATACCAAGCAGCTCTCGTGTTTCGGTACTGACTGAAGGGTTGGCGGTGTCCCTCAGAACGTGGCTGGTCAATCCACGAGCAAAGCATAGGCTGATGCCATGTGATAGGGTTGGGTGATAGCCGTGCAAAATGACATGTACTATCACGAAGCATGATGAAAAATCAACCATTGTGGTGACAACAATAACCATGACAGTGTAATATCACTAATGCTACCAAGCATGATTGACCAATAATGATAATACTAAGCCAGGAAAACCAAGAGTTGGAGTTGGGCCATTTCGTTGAATTTACCGGGGGTTCCGTGTACCTTGGGACGGGCTTTTTGGCTGGAGATCCTTTAACAATGATCATCACCCATGGTTAATTCATTAGTATTCATGCTAGCATGTTTCTTCATTATTATCATGATTACTGTTTTATCATATTACTAAGCCCCATTCTTGATAGCAAATCACAGGCTATTTGAGGTAAACTGATAGTGCTTTATTAATATGGATCCGCCATGAACCCTATTAACATCCATTAGTTACCAGTTTATTCGTCATTGACCGACATGCACTTGCTGACAATGGTTCACATATAGACCACCATGAAACACTATTGATTAACCGAAATCAATTATTAATCACGAACCCATACACAAAACTCTTGACCTAGGTGATTCTTCCTATACGAGACCACCCAAATCAACCAATATGAGCCATTTCTAGCAAATAAATCATTTCTGGGATTCTCAGTCTCGAGACCCCCCAACATGTGCCCATCTTTCCAAACGGGTCCTCTTTTTCCTCGTCGCCATCTGCATGCGTGGACCCCTCTTGGTGGCCATTTGCTGAGCGGAGCCACGTTGATGTTGCGCCCGGTCTGGGCTCGACCCATCCTCATCCTGGACGATGACGAATGGGTCTATCCCAAGCCATGGTGGTACCCCCCTGGCCCATTCCTATAGCTGATCATGATTAATAGGGTAACCACTCATTTGGTGGTTTCTTCAAGTAGGGGACCCCCAAAAAAGGTTGGTTTACTACGACAAATGGCTTACAAAGGATGATCTAGGAGTACCCCTATTTTGAGAAACCCCCATTTATGGAAGTACATCATTTATGGACCCAGATGTTGTTTGGTCCCAAGATGTGGGTCCCCTGTTTGGCATTTGGGTTGTGGTCAAGAAGCACTAGTAAATTGCCAGTTTACACCATGAACTCGGTGAACCTTAGGACTGAGTTCATTGCGTTTATTTTGAACTTCCATCAAGGGCCCAAAATGGAACGACAATTGATCCGGCAAGTTAAACCCCTTTGTTTTCGCAATGCTTCTTCCGATGACCACGAGAAAAGCAGCGTTGGAATTTTAGAGAATGTATATTCCCCCTTCTTCCTTATAAATCCCAATCATTCCTCATGAATCCCATATTTTCCCCTATTAATCCCTGTGATTCTTGGCTGTTTTCCCTACGACTCCCCATAGGGAATTGTCTATTTTTCCTCATAACAGCTTCATGTCAATCCTTATAAAATGCTGCTGTTGGAATCGCACAGCCCGAAACGCTCCGCAGAGCTCCACGGACTAGTGGTTAATTATGTTTAGCTACATGGCTATACTGATGATCAGAGTTATACTGTTATACTCACTATAACATGTTATACTCAATATAACGTTGTACGGTAATCTCTGTTATACCGTTATACTGATATACTGGTATAGCTCAATATAACGGTATAACAGATTTACTCACTAAGAACGGTTATTATGATGGTTATACAGTTATACTCAATTTTGGTGAGCAATGGTGAATAGAACAAAAGCAAGTACCAATACTTTTCAGTAGTGGTTCAGAAACAGTAGTGATGATTGGTATACGTATATAAATAATATAGACGAATACATCACGGGTAGGAAAGGGCGTTGAGAATTGCTGGCAAAAGTGATGGTCCATGATAGTGAAAGTTTGTCGATACAAAAGGGAACCAAGAGATAAGGGAACTCTTGATACTAGTTGTGGTTCATTTCATAGTTGCTAGTGGTTTTTAATAAACGGCAATCAGGGAGAATTGACAGTGAACAAACGCTCGATGTGCATCTCCAGGAATCGTAACTGGTGACATGAAGCCATGCTTGCAAATATTAGTTCAGCTACTCTACAGGGAGTATAACTCATGACCATCGTTACCATCCCACTTAACCATTATAAACCATTATTATCAACCATGGTTGCGATGACTACCCATCATTAACGACGATTACCATGCTTATGTCCCAGCCAAAACCCCAGCTGCACATAAGTAGTTAGATCATAAGCACCAACAGTTCCAGTTACCATCATCTGTAGTTAGTAAGGGTACCCGCCAACGGTTAACCAACAGTTGCTTCCTCCGGTCGGTGTGCGGATTCAAAAAACATTAAAATTGCTTGAGAATCTCTGCACCATGTTACTTCATCATCAGTGGTGGTCGACAATAGCAGATAATGATGGATAAGAGTACATCATGATAGATGCGAAATGATGGTCCATGGTGGTGAAGAAGGGTTGAATGTATAGGAGGTCATGAAACCACATGGTTGGTTCTAAAACTAGGGGAACCACCTGAACATACCAGAACTCGATAGAGTTTTGATCATCAACCAACAAAAAGTCATATATGCGTTCACCTGTATGAATCATGTATTACTGTACAGCCATTGCTATGTCAGTATTAGCCAGTTGTTTGTGGTTAATTCTGGTTGTGTATAGCTAATAACTCTTGATGATTGACAACTTGGTAGATTACTATTAGCTTATGATTCTGATCGAGTATTTCGTTGCGTCTTCACAACCAGCACTTGTTTATAACAAACCTGATTCTCGATGATTGTCATAAACAAGATCTTTCTTAATGCCAACTCCGCGTGAATAAGCCCGTGGTTGACTAATAGGCGTATGCCCCAAACCCCAACTGGTTTCCTACTAAAGTTGTAACCCCCCCCCCGATTTTTTAAAAAATGGAATTGATTAACTCCAGGGTCAACATTACCAAGTTCATGGATTACTAAGATGCTTAACCTGTTCGTAACCCACGAGATAGTAATAGAAACTGTCACTAACAGTAACCATTGCTTAATCATACTGACCGTTGTGCAAGCTGGAACATTACTAACATTTCTAACCATTACTTAATCCTGCTTGCAGCATTACTAACATCACATGCCTAGAAACCACCTGCCACATCCCGGTGCGTCGTCCTCCGGTAAGGTCCAGAAGAAGCTGGTGGATGGATCCAGAAGCGTCGGAGCTCCCGAGGAACCTGGCGTGCGGGATTGGGATCTGTGAGCCTACTAGTTGTATAGTCACCGAATGGTTTATCAGTGGTTAACAGTGGTTTTTGCAAGGGTTATCAATGGTTGATAATAGCTAATAATGGACAAAAATGGTTAATTAATAATGATTGACAATTGTTAACAATGGATAATGATGAACTATGCAGTGGTTAATAATGGTTGCCACCTTGCGGACGTTTGCCCCCTGCAGCTGCAGAGGCAAACGGTTCGTGGTCCTGATGTCAATGTGATTGAAATCGATGATGGCTTATGCAGTACATAAGAATGGTTCATAATGGTTTCTTCAGTGGTCAATAATGGTTAATTACGAATGGTTAATAGTGATTAATAATGGTGCGCAGCTCTCGGACAGGTCTCTGTCTTCAACATGCCCCCGCGTTTGCAGAGCATGCCAGCTGGGTAGTCTTAGCCACCTGACAGGAGAACTCTGACATATAGTCCAAGGAACAAGTAACACTATGAATCTCTCTAGATAGAGGCGTAGTCAGAGTTCTATAAAGATCCCATTTTAGGATCCTTGATGCGATCTAGTTCTCAACAGCCGCCTATACATTGAATAACGTTCTGAATGATCGAAATTTGCTGCTTCAACATCCTGTGGAGCCGTCATGTGAAGCAAAGGATCAATAGAAGTGAATTCTGGCAAGTCATCGTATCGCATTCTACCAGGTACTGCATGCATGTAGTGAGAAAGCACTGTCATGGTTTCACATTGTTTAGGCATTGCTGGTCTCTTGCTAAATCCGCGCAAATAGCCCTTGGCACCAAAAAACCGAAGGGATTTCACATCTGTCAGCCAGTGAATAGGCAGGGGGGAATATCCTGTGGTGGAGAACCAGAAGCGTGACATCGCCTGCATAGCAGATGCCATTGCATGGAGCCCAACATCCGCAGGTCGATTCGGAAATTCATAGGAAATTACTCGAAAATTATGATGATTCCCAATGCCCCTAGCCACCGGTGGCCAGCTCTGAGTAACCAGAATGAAGTTGACTGTCAATTCCACCCATGTAATGCCCAACGGCACACGTTGATTGCGTTGCCATTTGCAATTGGGATCTTCACCCTCCCCCCAAGTGAGAAGTGACGCCCAGCGTTTGAATGTGAGCGCAAATGCGAACCCCACGTACAAGCATTAGCCACATCATCGTCCAGTACAGCTGGTTGCCAAAAAGGCCCTTGCGGATTATACATGGAAGCCCAGGAAAGATATGTAAGATTACTCGGTTGTTGAAGGTCATGCTCATCTGCCTGCACTTGTACCAGTTTGGCTCGTTCAAACTTGAGCTCCACTAAATATTCCCAGTGTCGTGTGCGCTCAGAGATGAGTCTATCCAAAGGAGCAGAGGCAGGCAAGGAAAGGTAAGAGGTCACCCTTGCACCCGCTGACTTCGCCGTGAGATCTGCCACTTCATTGCCGGAAATGAGAAAAACCTGTTCATTGGTCATACCCGAGGTGACTTTTTGGTGAGCCTTCACTTTATGAAAAGTAAAAGAACCTCTCAGCAAGGCTGCAGAGACACGCAACAGCAAATCGAAATTTGGCTTGCGATGCAAACGTGTGACATTGCCATGCCTTTGAAAGACACGCATGATTTTGAGAACATACTGGCTATCCGTGTAGATGTGTGCTTCTGACGTATGTTCCAAGATACATAACACAGCTTGCAATTCAGCTCGATTAATGGCCTGACGCCCTTGGCAACCCCCCATACCAACCACCAGAAAGTGCTTGGAAGGCCGCAAATCAGCAAGTGACATGTGAGGGTGATCAGGCGCATATAGCACAATGGCATATGAAGCTAACCTTGCATGCGAGTCGGTCGGGTGCTGACAGCTGCCATCTGTGAAGAAGGTCGGCACCAACCCCTGTTGGCTCATGGAAGCCAGGCGGGCTTGCATGTCTGGAGAAAATTGCACTAGCGACGTCTGATGAAACAAGGCCTGTCGAAAATCCCAATCAGGCGGCATGAAATGATGGGGAAATGTCATGTGAATCGGATCATATTCGTCAAGCATCTGAACAACATCTGGAAATTTATCTCGCAAGGTCTGGGTAGATGCACAATGGAGGAGCTGGTGCTCGACGCCAGCTGGGTTGCCACAAACTTTGCAGAGTCCGTCTTCCGCCTGGTTAAAGGAGGCAATTTTATCCTCTGTATGGTATGCACCACACAATTCTCTTGCAAGATGAAGCTTATGTTGGGGCACGACCTTGGCAAACGTAGCCAAATTCTTTGGACGATCAATGATGGGTGCATTGCGCCACTCTGAGCGTTCATGTCCCACCTGCGAAACATGACTCATCCAGTGATATTCCAAACATTGCAGGAGGAAACGAAGATCGCTCTCACAGATATGAACCGAGAGCCCTGCAGAAATGTGAAGAATACCCGTTGAGTCCAGTGTCCAGCCCAGACGGCTGATGTAGTTCATAAAGGCTCCAGCGGGGCCATACACTTTGATTGCATCTGTTGTATGGGACGAGGCCAGTAACAAGAAAGGCGTTCTGGCATCAGCATCAACTGCAAACAGGAAGGCCCTGTTGTTCATCAAGGATTTTTTGATAAGCCAGTACTCAGGATCTTCAATTTCACGCAACAGTGCCATGGTAACCAAGTAGGAGTTGGCTCGATGGGACTCCCCAATTAAGGCATTGGCCATTGCTGTGCGAAGTTGCTGCAATGTATTCAAGCCTACTACATATACATGGGAGCCATAAAGTGCCGAAGCAAGTGCTGTTTCTGAAATGAGCTGGGCCTTCACTTCAAGGTCCGCATCTTGCCGACCGATCTTCTGCAGTTTGGTGTAGGCTTTATCCAACCGAACCTTCTGCGTGGCTCTGGAATGGCGTTTGTTATACATCACTTGGAAACCCAATTCCTTGGAAACTAATGCAAAGTGAAGGTCAAAGGACCCATGCAATTGACTCTGCAACACTTTAAGTGCACGCTTGTGGACCTTACTGCTAGCCCATGCCCAGGTCTGCTTAGCATTGATGATCAAGCGAATTGAGTCCAAAAAACTGGTGGTCGCATGCCATGCCGGGCCATGCAAAGTCGGGTCAGCTGATCTCCAAGATAGGTTGTCAGCATACACTTGGGGAACCGTACCTACACGCAACTGTAGCAAGGCCCAATGAAAGCCGATCACCAGAATTGCAAGAATCGACATACCATCTCCTTCGGGAACCCCGGTCGTGGCTACACCTGCTGAATGCAAAGTGCCCGACAACTTCCAGAAGCGCTCTAGATTAGCAAGAATAGTCATCCACCAATTCAATTCCTTTCGGGGAAGGTTGGCTTTGATCAAACATTCTTTGACGGGTGTGCGAGGCAGCAGGTTAAAGGCCTTGGTGAGGTCCAATGTGACCCCTCCCAGGTGCAAGGTTTGTCCAGAGGCTTGAGCAGTTTCTATTTCGAACTGCAAACCTGTCATTGCAATAACAGGGTCACGTGATGGCAACATGCCCACCACATGAGGCGGGAAGGCTTCACTCCAAACTTGCAAAACTTGTGAAGTAAAAACCTTCACCCATACTCTGTACAACAAACTCATGACCGTTATGGGTCTGGAGTCACTGGGCTCCTTAGAAAAAGCAACCTTCGACAGTGGAGTCACAGTCGCCTGGGCCATCCAGGTGGGAAAGGTACATCGATCTACTGAGTGTTGAAAAAGTTGAATCAACAAGGCAATGGCATCATCCGGCAGCAGCTGAAGATCTTCAGGGGTCCAACCACACATACCAGCCGTTGAGGCTGTTTTTACGGAGGCTATAGCTTGCTTCCACTTCGGCAAAGACATCATATCCGGATGCACTGGAAGAAGATTGTAGTCCACTAAGTGAAGTTGAGAGCGAAATGAAGTCCAGAGGTCATCCGGCTCTTCTGCTTGCGGGGGATCCCTTTGCCAAAACTGATTCCAAAAAGTGGACAACCGATGGCTAACATGACTGGTATCCTGTGTGAGAAAGGATTGGGAAAGCACCATTTCAGTTTGCAGAGGCATTTCATTATCATGAAGCATTAGCACGACATGTCCAGCCTGAATGTCAACCAAGGTTACTTCGTAATCCCCAAGTTTTGCTACTCTACCAAGGTCCACTGGAGCATTGCGCTCATCCTCAGGATGGATACGGCAGTCTAGCAAGCCATGATGCGAAAGAGAGGGGACATGCACTCTACAGGTACGGTCATGGAGGATCTGAGTGATCAAGCCTAGAGATGAGGGAGCAACCTTAGCCCGAGCCTCTTTAAGATACCCGTACCGGTGATCATACCATTTCTGGAACTTGTTCATTTGCTGCCTTTTTTGATGAGCAGCATGATCGGCTGCCTTACATTGAAAAAGCAAAATCTGTTCTAAATCAAAAAGGAATTCTACCGTAGGTAGCGTAGTCGGCCACCAGGTCAGCTGCGCAACATCTGCTGCATCCATTGCGCAAAGTCTGGTTGAAAACCTTTAGCCCTCTGAATGGCCCTCCACTCTAAATCCAATTCCGACCGAAGTCTGGCATTCAGAGCATGTTTTTGGTATCTCTGTCTAAGTGACTGCACTCGTCTCAGTTGTTTGATGAGCAAACGAAAATGAAACGATACCTGTTCAGCCTGTGGATTGAATTGGCCTTGGCATGCTTGCTTGCACTGCTGAAATGGCGGAGGTTTCCTCATGGGATTCTTATAAGAGCACCTGCCTCGATGGGAGGGAGGTAGATGGTGCATCGGCTGAAAACTCGGTTCTTGCTGGTGTGAATCACGGAGGACCTTGTCTACTGCCGCTTCACACAACGATGACCACTTCTTAAAAGTGAATCGGTCGAAATCAATGACCTCCGGTGTCAAATCTGCAAATGCCTTGGTAAGTGCCTGCATGTTTGGTTGGAATTCCGCCAAGGAACCAGGACGATACAAGCCAGGGGGTTCATATGCATTTTTCATGGGCAGATCAAAGGTAACAACTACAGGAGTATGGTCATGAAACGACGCATCCGGGTGCAAATTGACAAATTTAACCAGGCTAGTCATGCGTGGACAAAGGAGAAACACATCATGCTTGGTGGCACCCCGACATGTGGGTGGTTGCGGTGTGCCATGAAATTGCGAGTAAAGATCTTCTGACGTGCTCCACCCTCTATGGATCAAAAGCTGGCTTGTAGGCAATTCATTCGGATGCCAATTGAGATCTCCCATCACGACAGCCGGCAAATTCAAGTTATGTACCGCTTTGGCAGCTTCAAACAACAACGATTCAGTCTTGGTTTTGGAGGCAACATGACTTTTCGGATGGCCATAGACAATCACCAATTGAAACAAGAAACCACCAACCGTATGTATGGTATGCAAAATACGATTTGTCTGTTGGATTTCAACACTGAGTTGATCTCGGCACGGGCGAACTTGAAATGCTGTATGCACTGAAACACCTTCAGCTTGACCACGCACTGAATCTGCTTGCATCACTGTATCATCTCGCAAAGGTGCCACTGGTGCACAAAAGGTGGAACGGTACTTTCGTTTCTGAAACTCTGCTCTGACAAGTTTCTGTACCTCTTGGGTTGCTGATGTTTCTGAGCATGCATAAATGTGTGACGGCACATCTAAAATTTGAGGGACCTTGTTGTGCAGGGCAGTTGGGTTGATCAATGCAATGTTACATGTAGTGACCTGCACAGGTGGGACTGGACCTGGGTTTTTGGCTTCGCCAATCCGTTGACCCACAGCAGGGTTGTGATTCCTAAAAGCGGCAAAATGCCAAAGACAGATCTCTGAACTCAACTTGGCCACATTCCACCGTAAGATTCCTAAGGAAAAGGAGGAAGAGTCACAAGGAGTCACCCGAGCTACAATATGGAGTGAGGTATATGTGCTAAAGAACACCCATTCAGGCCTAGTGAGGTAAACCCACCAGGTTGAACGCAGTGAATGTCCCGGAAAGCCAACATAGACATCTAAGAGCGAGCTCACAACGGCCACTAAGGACAGCGGAGCACACAACTCTCGGAAGTCGAAAGAGGTTGGCAATGTCTGCATGGAGGTGAGGATGCATCTGCTAACAAAAACCCGATACCAAAGCGATAACATGGAGAGATAACATTGGCAAACTAAATGAAGAAGCAAAAAATGGCACGATACAACAGAAAGCGAGCTCAACACGGCCAAAAATGACAGCGGAGCACTCAGCTTTCTGAGGGCATGAAAGGATGCACCTGGAATGCTGCGGAATGTAGGATACGATGACTCACCAATGTTCTTATCCAATGCAGGGAAAGA
>VSDK01022356.1:4864-18750 GCA_009767595.1 Symbiodinium kawagutii | reverse complement strand
GGGGATTGCCGGAATACCATGGCGTACACTCTGCCCTGCAAGACAAAAGGGGCCTGCAAGGGTTGCCCTGCAGTGACCACAAAAGAAACTCCCCGATGGGTGGTCATCGGAAAGACATCCTGGACCATGATTGCAAGCTAGCCATGCAAATTGACTTCCTGGAGAAAATCCGATAGCAGCTTGACAGGCACATTCAAATGAGTTATCAATATCAGTTGCCCCTGGTGAGGTCGAAAAGGCCAACAACAAGAAACACGTGCCGAGAAAAAAGGCTGTCCCACAGCAAAAGGTACTCTCCAACAGCCACTCACCCAAATGAAGCAAAAGAGATGTAGAACTCTTCCATTGCAAAATGCTAATAATAGTATCCCTCCGGTGTTGCAAGGAACTATCCTGTGCCTGGGAACGGATGAGACAATGAACCCAGCCTCGGCCCCCCTTGAGGATGGAAACATTTATCTCACTGAGTGCACTTGCAACCAATGCATAAGCGACCTGCAAGGCTCGATACCCAAAATGCAACTGCAATGAAAGTGAGTGACTACTCTCATTTAGACACAGGTATACAAAATTTTCCAACTTGACAAACACAATGGTTTCCAACATCCGTTTACGATTAAGATGCCAGAGCGCAAAGCCTTGGAGTTTACAAAATTTCCTGCACCTGAGCTGATCAAACAATTCCAAAAAGCAAATTAAAGGCGGCGGATGCATAATGTTCATCAGGGCAAGCTTGGGTTGCACAGATGAATGCCACAAAAGTGATGTAGTGTCGGTCTGCCAAAATGGACCGATGAAGCGTGTGTGTGAAGAGATGCACTCAGTCATCATCTTCCATGGATTCTTCTGCTTTGGTTCGTGTGTCACGCTTCTTGCCTCTGATGAACAGTTGCTTGAGTTCTGCAATGGAACTTTGGATGTGGCTATCCTGCTGTTGGGCAGCTGCCGTGATGGTCTTCTGCAATTCATTCTGCATATTGGAAACCCAAGCT
This sequence comes from Symbiodinium kawagutii, assembly GCA_009767595.1. NCBI lineage: Eukaryota > Dinophyceae > Suessiales > Symbiodiniaceae > Symbiodinium > Symbiodinium kawagutii. The sequence continues at coordinate 17,758 of VSDK01022356.1, read as the reverse complement.
TTGGTTTGATCCGCATGCGAACGAAAATCACTATCAACCTTGTCAAAACGTTGGTCAACAGTTTGCATGTGCTGTGTCTGGGCTTCAACGAACTTGGTGAATTGGACTTCCAGGGATGAAATCCGGTTAGCTTGTTGTTCAAACTGCTGAGCAATGGGCCCTGTCACCTGGCGATCCTGTTTCATTCCGTCCGATGAGGGAAAAGCAGTTGATGATGAAGGAGCCGATGCATTGCTTCGTCCTGTGGGCAGGCCTGTGTTGAATCGAAAGTCCATCCAAGGGTCTCCAACAAGAGGTTGATCTGTCGGTTTCGTCTGCAAAGTGGGCACTTGGGAGCCCGCAATGACCGGGCCCGAATGCTTGACCTGCCTGTCCTGAACTGGGCGAATGAGGATGGGAGTGGAGTTGAATTGTAGGATCTTCGCCGGAGGATCCACATTGGATCCCACAATCCACTGAGTACCACCCAAGGCCTTGATTGCTCGAATGCGCCAACCTTGCTTCTCTGCCCAACTTTGGAGAGCATCTCTGTCGACACCCAGTGGCAATGGCTCTAAACGAAATTGCTTCGTGTTATACTCAGCCAACAAACCGTATAGCACTCTGTTTCGTTCCATGGCGGAATCAGCGGGGCTCGCACTCGCCCCCCCAAGGGCTACCGCGCGAAGGGACCGCCTTGAACCCTCACCTGGCTGAGCTCACTATGACAGAAAGCGCCCTTTATTTGTCAAACTTTAGGTGTTTTGTCAGGTCTAAGGACATTCATAGTCACTTGGAAAAAATCTGTGATTTTCTGTGCGGGACTCATCCAAGATCTTGGAATGGACTTGCTTTGATATAGATCTTGGACATTTAACTTGTAGGATTGGGGAACTGTTCCTGTGGAAGCTCAAGTTGAAATATCACATCTTGTCAAGAGTCTCTTTGCTCACAGCACATCACAGCACCATCTCCAGAAGTCTAGCCCGAAGCACTCATATCATCAGCAAGGTCAATGAAAGTGTTCTTAACAACGAGCTGCTGACTCCAGTCCTCGGGACTGGGTGCATAGAGTGATTAATAATGGTGAATAATGGTTGGTTAGCTTAGCTTCTGGTGAACTATACACTTATTGGTTGTATAGCTACCGATTGGATAGCTACTGGTTACTGGTTGTACAATGACCTACTGGTTGTACAATGACCTACTGCTTGTACAACCTACTTGGATATTTTTCAAAGTAACCCTAAATCCTCCAGTATCAATCATGCATAGTCAAAAATCAACCGTCATAGTTGGTAATTCTCGAATTCTTGGGTATTTTGCCTTTGTTGAGAGCATGGTCAACCATCAACAAACCACCCATCTTACTTACAGAACAATACTGGTGGCCAGGTTCCTCGGTTTTCAAATTTTCACAGCTGGATGCCAGGCGGGGGGTGCCGCATGAATGGTTTCAAGCACCAAATCCCAAAGGACCAAGCCGTTGAGCATCAAACTTTGGCTGACGATGATTAAACTTGGGTAATGATTGGCTAATGATTAGCAAGTTTAACAAGTTTTTACTCAGCTATTGACACTGATTACCCAAGTCGTGAATCACAGGCATTGCCAATCATTACCCAAGTTTAATCATCATGAACCACCTTTCACGATCACAAATCACAATCACTACCATGTGTACTGTTAGAGAAGTCGTGGGTGTTTTCAACCTCTTGAAAACATATTCGTCCATCAACCAACCATACCAAATACAGCTAGGAAAACAAACAATGTGAATCAAGCAACCAACTAGAATTTGCTTAACAAGTATTGTTGGCTATTTTCCCCTATAATGAACCATCACTACTGCTTACAACCCCTTAAAAAACCCACCAACTAGCTACTATAGTTGGTCATCCCCCATACTAAACCACTCTGAACCATACTAAACCCTACTAAAATCCCATGGCTTTCCTATCAAAAACCCCACTGGAGAAGCATTTCTTGACCCTGCCAAGGCTACGGCCATGCCATGGCCATGGCGCGCTGGCCTGGTGCCAAGAAGATCCGTCCTTCCAGCGCGGTGAGGCCCGTGTAGGGCCCTCCCGGCACGTCGTCCAACAGCACGTGGTTCTGTGGATCCTTGGCGTCGATCGCCAGCACCTGAACGCAACGTCAACGCCCAGGTGGCCCTCCGGTTGTGACTTGAGGGATTTGGTTGACCTAGAGGCTTCTCAAGTTATAGGTTGAGGTTAGAAGCCCTACATGGTAGCTTAAGTAAGGCCACATGGTGGTTTCTCACGTCATAGGAACATTCCAAAGTTACGGTTGGTTTATGACTATAAATATGGTTAATAAAGTGGATGGTTGACTTGTCTATGGGTCAATATTGATCAACTAATGAAGGACAGCAACAATTTCATAGGATAAGTGATGGAACCAGGGCTAGTGGTTTCTGAACCATAGCCACTTAGCTCAGAACCAGGGCACCAGTTGTGGTAGAAGCAAGCAGCTTGTCAATGGACTGATTAAGCAACATTTAGCCTGGTTGGCATCAGTTTTTCTGAAAGTTTCTGCAGCTGGCTCTGTACATGGATCCAGTGTATCATGACTCGGGGACGGTGACGAAACCCCGAGATGATTATCTGTGCTCTCTCTGGCTCTATGTTCATGTCCACGGGTCCATCTAGCAACTAATATTTAATCAACCTGTCAGCAATTTCATCTATCCAAATATGTTTGTGTATATAGATACTTTGAGAACTATCCATTGACATATATGACATATCATGTACGTGTAAACATTATCACACATTCAATACGCTTTTGTTTCTTCCTTGATCCCCATGTATCTGCCTGTCTGTCTACATATCTACCTGCTGGATGTGCTCACCGTCAAGCTTTCTCCGACACTTATTTCAGGTCGACAACTGACATGATGGTTTCTCAAAATAGGGGTACCCCCCCAAAATCATCCCTTCATTAATCATTGTTCATGAAAAAAACAACCGGTTTTGGAGTCTCCTATCCTAAGAAACCACCATAGAAGCATCCATTGAAAATCACACATGCAGGCCGGCCATTGGACCAGCTGTCTTCCAATCCACTGGTAGCTTGACCCAACTGGCACCCGCCAGGTCCCACCGGACCAGGGCCTGCTTTCCCATGTAGGGGCAGCCGTATACGATGCCTGTCCCAGGGGTCGATCTTGCCATGGCGATCCCCATGGGTTTCTGCAAGGTGGGCCCCGTTCACCACCAGCGGCCCTAGTCGTTGGGTCAGTTCGCAGCTGGATAACTACCAGGCAGCTATGGTGGATATAAGCGTGCTAAATGGCCCTGTAAACCGTGATGAATGATCCCTGGACATTGGGACAAGCACACATATACTGATTTTTGATAGCAACGCAAGAAGTTGGTCAACTACTTTGCTATCAGAATGCCACTTGAATATATTGCCTTGGTCTTCCAATTCTTCACCACTTTTAGCCGTGGTTATCTAGTTATTAACCGCTATTTAAACCTTAAAGGTAAGGATTATCGACGTTGTTGACCCACTCATAACATTGATCTTCCTAGTCAATCGAAAACCAACCAATTTTTGCCATGGTATTTCTCTCTGACAAAATGCGACTTGCCACAAATAACTTACCATCAACCAAGAATTGTTTGCACTGTTGGCTAAATGTGGCTATCAACTTCAATCTGAGGATACTGTTTTTGTTTGCAGCTAAAAGTATTAAAACAGAAAGCAGTAAGCAGCATTTTCTGTCAACCATAAAATAAGCAATACTGTCATGTAATGCTTGGAGAATGATCATCTTTCATGACTTATTCTGATACTCAAGCTTGAATCAAAACCGTCACCTACAGGAGTGATCCTTGACAATCATCCCCGGTAGATGGGCGCACTGCCCCAGGGAGTTTTGAATAAATCTCTGGTGATGACGGTGATGAACCCATCAGTCAGTCAGTTGCATAACCATGAAGGACCAAAAAGAAGAGTTCACGAGTTCATGATAAATCCATATAAACCACCAACAGTTTAATCATACAGAGCTTGTGATATACCATGAAACATGTGGGGATTATTATTGCCGTTTACCTTTGCTACCAAGGCAATGGCATTGGTGGTCGAAAACACCACAGCCACCAGTGGCCACTGCTCCTCAGTGATTCCCTGCTTGGAGGTGCAGCTGGGCGAACTGGGATATCGCTATGGTTACAAACCCTTTTCGACGTAGCCTATATCCAGTATAACTCACTGGTTGGTGGTTTTAACCCCTCTGAAAAATATGCTTATCAACCAATTGTCAATGATTACAAGGGAAAATTGAAAATGTTTGAAAGTAACAACCAGCTTATAACTATAACCATGGCTCATACAACCAGTAACCAACTGGGGGTGCACATCCAAGTGGAAAGTCATCATTGACTCCCCAGGTTCAACTACAAACGCACCAGGCAGGTCGGTTCATGACCTGTTGCTTGCGTGGAGGTTACAGACTGGTGTAGTTGGTGGGTTTTAGCCGTCCGACGATATGTATGTGACAGTAATCAACCGACCTTCCCAAGTATTGGGAAGATAAATATGTTTAAAACCACCAAGTAGATGTTGGTTGGCATCAATTATAATCATGGTTGGTTAATGAAAGCTCCAGTCAATGGAGATTTGATATTCATAGCCCACCAGTTGATTGTACAAAGAGTTGGTCATAATGACTTCCAGTTGGATAATGAGGATTCTCAAGCATATGAAAATTATCAGTTGGTTCAAAATAGTCAATGGTAACAACAGTTGAATTGCTGATTATAATGAATTATTGATCTAGAACAGTTGATTGGAACAAATGACCATGAACGACTATCATCTGGTATAACTTATTACTTCTTGGTTTCAATAGTCATCAAGATCAGGGGTTGTCCAAAACTGGTCGGTTTCCGTATCAAAATGACCATCTAGGAGATAGGCCAAGGGGTACCACCAGGGCTACACCTCACAACGAAAGTCCACTGGCGACCCTTCCCTTGGCTGCTCAGACACCATTGGACTCGGCGAACGCTGCCCATCCGAATCTGGAAGAACTCACATCGAAGACTTCCTCGGCCCACCCCGAGGATGGCTAGGTCTCCGTTGCCAAAACGAGCGACCAACCCACCAGCCAACCAACCAACCAATAATTTCTTAATAATGATGTTCATCAAAATAAATTGTTGAATCAAACACAATGAAGTTTATCTTATACATAATGATGAATGAAGATAATGATGTTGCGCTAAGTTGGTGAACATAACCAGTGTAACTTCTACTTGTGGCAGATACAATTCCAGTTAAACGATATAATGATCAGCTTCAAAAACCCTTAGTCCCCCTGGTTCCCTATCATGAACCATTCTTTTCCCCCGACTTTTTATTGGTTATAATCCACCATTAGTTGGTGAGTCAATATTGACCGTAGCCACATGATATGGCTGTGGGTCAAAACCCCGTACCCCTGGTTCCCCATCATTAACCATTGTTTTCCCTATTGTTACTACTTATTATCCCTCATTATTGGTTGGTTAACTGCTTGACCCAGCTCGCCATATAATGATCAGCTTCTTGTGCCCGGTCCACGGTCGCTTGCCAAGGCGCAGGCGCATCGCCGCTCAGCACCAGGTACTGCGAGGACTCCCAGGGCGGTGCGAAGAGCTTGCCATCGGCCAGGCAGGGAGCTGCGAAGCGGTTGCAGCTAGGCACCGCCTGGCGAGGTGGACATACCTTGGGAGGTCCCCAAACTGCCTTGCAAAAACCACCATATGGCGAGCTGGGTCGATATGAATCAACCAACTTTCATGGGGGATAATCACCAACCGGGAAAACAATGGCAAATGATAGGGGAACCAAGGGTACAAGGTTTCGACCCACTGCCATATATATATATATGTATATCGTGTCCCCGGTTCTGAAGTTTGATATGATCACCTAACATGTGTTTATAACCATTCGTAGTGGTTAATCAGCAGTGATCTATGGGTAGAATATGTATAGTTATCTTCCTTAATATTCTCTAAATATGATCCTCTAATATCGAGCATGACCCAAAATTGACTACTATAATCCCTGTTCTTCCCTTTTATTCCCTATTATTAACCATATAATCAGCATATACGCCAAAAAAACATGAACTGACACCATTTTTAACCAATATCAATCACCAATCATTAATCATATATAATAACTAATCATCATTCCCTATGACCATCATTAATCATTACAATCATTCTAATCATATATTAATAATTACTTCTCAACCATCTATATTTCATGAGCCATATAATCAGCATCTACATATAATAAATAATTAGCCATATTGACCATTGTTGACCAAGATTGACCACCAGCCATGAACGCACTGCGTGAAGGTGGCACCTTGCGCAAAGGTGGAGCCACTGGTGCCAGCTTCCATTGCAACTTCCAATTCAGGGTCTGGCGAGGCTGCGACTTACACCGCTGGCTGCTGGCGGCGAATGGACAACTCTGATGATTCATATGGGAATGGGTCAAGCAGTTAATAGTTAGTCAAAGCCTTGCCTACTTTCCATCCTCCACGCCTGCCGGCCATATACCAAAAAATACTCTGGTAAATGACCAGCAAGGCATGTCAAGAAGTAGGCAAGGCCATATTATATAAACTATTCATTTCTTTAAACCTAAATTTACAACAAATAATTTCATTACTAGAAAAATTAGAACATAAATTATATAATTGTTTATTATATAATTTATTGGGACTACCTACTCATTATACTCATCATCATCCTAACAACCCCCAAACTCTAAACCCTTCAGCATCCGCCCTGCCCTTTCAGGACCTTCGGCGATATTGAGGGGGCTTGCAGCCACTGCGGTGGTTGTGGTGGCTGTGGTGGCTGTGGTGGCTGTGGCTACTGTAATTTTAATCCTTAATTGGATAGGTAAGATAAATAGATAGATAGAGAGATAGATAAGAGTAGATAGATGACATATTTTGATGACCCTCACCTGACTTTTTTTTTATGGCCCTCACCTGACTTTTTTTGCCGACTGCTGACGCCAACACTTTATGAGCTACCTGCCCTTCATCATTTTTAAGGTGCGCCTTGCTGGGAAGGGAGGGGAAACCGTTGCACAGCAATCTTCAAAGCTTGAACATTTGGCATTCAGTCCAACCACAGCAAGAAGCAAGTGAGACATGGACATGAACTGATTATCCCAGCGCAATTCGGAAATCTCAAGTTGAAAGGATAAGGGTTGGTAGATTTGTTGGAGATGGATTTGTCTATCTCTCTCTTCAACCAGACGGAGCGCAAGTGCAAGTTTGTAAAGCGCTTTGAAATGGAAGGGTTCAATGCCTCAACCGTCCTTGACTTGAAAGATTACATCGCCAAATACCTTGAAGACAACATGATTGCCAACAATGCTTTGAAAGAAGAGCTGAGTGCCAAAACGAATGGGAAGCAGTTGAATGAAAGTGATGCTGTTTCTTCCGGACACTATGAGATTACCTATGAGAGCTTCTCTGTGAGGATGACACGGGCTATTCACAAGTGGGGTGCTTCTGAAGAGGGACAAAAAGCCAACCGTGAGTTCCAGAAACTTCTTGCTGACGACAAGCCCATTCCAAGTACAAACATTGACCTCACAATCACTGTTAAAGACTTCCGTGGTGAAGATGAGCGAACCTTTGAGCGTGCTTTCACCATCAAGGCGGACATTGAGAAGTCCCCTCTCTCAATGTATGTGGAGGGCATTTGCGAGAACAAGCGGTTCAACATCATCAGAAAGACTGCTGACATTGATGAATGGAAGGCTATGTGGTTTCACAATGGTAAGCCGTTGAACCATCCCTTCAACAGCCTTGATACTGAAGGTGTCAAGGATGGTGATGAGATTGAAGTGCATTTGGTGAAGGCAGATGATGAACGCTTCCAACTCTTTCACAAAGAGGCGTTTGAGAAGGCAAAGAAGATGAAGGAGGAGAAGGAGGGTCATTTCAATGTGGTTGAAAAGGCCTGTGTTCCAACTTCACCTCCTCTTGCAGATGTTCCAGCTTTGTCCAATCAGCCTCCGACGCCACTTGCGCCAGTTGTTCCTTTGCAGAACTTTGGTGAGATGAGCCTTGAAGAGATGGAAGCTATGATGGTGAGATTGAAGGAAGAGATTTCCAACAAGAAGCAGGCAATGAAAGAAATGGACATTACTGTCCATATGCGTCAGCCCAGCGGAAACACCTTTCCAGTCGTTACCAAATCCATTAAGAGCGTCAAGCAGTTCAAGGAGCAAGACCTAGTTGGACTGGTGGATGCAGATGTTGCCGGACTGCGTCTTATCCTTAACACTGAAGAGATGAGACCATTGAAGAAGCTTCACACCTATGGCATTGGAGAGGGAAGCACCATTGATTTGGTGATTTCTTTGCGCGGAGGTGGCGACAACACTATGGTTGATGCCAAGGTCTTCAAGATTGTCCAGCCCCTGCCCAAGGTTGAAGTTGAGGAAGCGCTGAGTGATGATGACGATGATGATGAAGATGCCTACTTGGAGCACTTCAAGACCTTTGGCATTATGGATTACATCCTCTACGGCTGTGAGATTGACAAGGACGATTTCATCACTGATGCTATGCAGTTGTATCAGTCTTCCTTGTGCGACCTTCTTGACAATCCCAAGACAATTATGGTTAAGGAGTTTCGTGGCAGAAACCTCTTTGGCATTGAGATTGGGGACGGTATCACAGCCAAACTTGCCAAAAAGGAAATCGCACTCCGTCTTCAGTTCCTTGCCAAGCAAAAAGGAGGAAGCTGTCTCATTGGCGAGAGCGACTTCTTGCTGAATGGCTTGGGAGACAATGACATCATCCCTCCATCCTCTTCTTCGGTTGAGTTGCTGTTGCGTCTGCGTGGAGGAGGTGTCAGGAACATCCATTTGAAGCAGAAGCGTGATGACCGCCTGAAGACAATGAAGTTGAAGGCTCAGGCCAGTGCAAGTGAAGCTCAAGAAAAAACAGCCTTGGTTGATGCCAAGCTCATTGCCAAGAGTGAGAAAGAGATGAAGAAGCTGACAGAGAGCCTTTCCAATGAATATTTCTCCAAGTTTGTGGCCAAGATGGATAAGGATGCAATTGTGTCTTTCTACAACATCACCGACGGTGGCAAGTTCAAGCTCCAAGACAACACGCTTTCCAAGCTTGCTCCACTTTTCATTCCATTCATTGACGAGTTGCAGGCATCCATTGACAAGACTGAAGCAATGAAACAGGCATTCATTGACTGGTTTGATTACCTGTATGCTCTCAACTTCCTTCAAGACAGCAACAGGTATAATCATACGCTTTACTCCATGGTGGAAGACCGTGTGAAGGAACTGAAGCATGCTGACGATGTTGAGGCAGAAATTGCCCGCAGAATGCAGGAACTTTCAGTTTCCCAAAGTACCTAAAATGTAGGTACGAAATCCTCTTTTTTGACCCCAAAATCCTTGAAATTCTGTTGCAAAACCTTTTGGAAACCAGTTGCAAAACCTTTTGGAAACCAGTTGCAAAACCTTTTGGAAACACCACCAGAATTGAGGATTTTGGGGTCTTTTTTGGGCTCACTAATGGCCTGATTTCCTCGCCAGTCAGCGCGGGGGTGGAGCGGGCATTGTGGTGAAAAAACGAAAGCTTTTGAGAACAGGGATTTTCAACCAAAGCCTTGATAGATTTTTTTTTAAGAACAGACCACCCCCATCGCCCCGACCTGTCAGGCTTCCATGTCCTACCTCATCATTTTCGCCATCAACAATACACTCCAGCAAAACGACAACACCAAGGTTCAGCCAAGGTTTCAACCCTAAATATCTGATAATTTTTGGGGATAATGTAAGGGGATATATTTATCATATTGTTTTGGGGAAGAGAGACCTTTAAATGCTGAAGCGGAGAAGAGTTCCATGAGAACAGCAATTGGACGGGTTAGTCTCGGACCTTGAAAGGTTGAAGTGGAGAAGAGTTCCATGAGAACAGCAATTGAACATGGGGGGGTCAGTCGCTGAGCCGTCGTGGTGGATGGTGGTTGGTGGTGGTTGGTAGTGGTGTATATATATACATAAACAATATTTTAACCGCATACTCACCGTAGGTAAAGATGGAGTATGCGGTGATGAAGACGATTGATGACCTTTTTTTGTTTATGGGTTGTGTGGGGTTGGGTGAAAAACGGGAAAACAAAAAATACAAGTAAAATTGTTGGTGATGCTGATGATGATGCAAAAGTTATTTTATATTTTGGGGGTGGGTGGATTGGGTGTGTGGCAGGCACAGTATTTAAACATTTTGTCTGGCAGTTGCGGCGCTAAATATTTCATCTATCAGGGCTTCAGGAATTCTATACAACTCATCTGGTTTAAACAGTGTGTAGTTTTCTTTCCAGGTTGATTTTTTCCCAGATGGTGCTCTCTGGGCTGTTTCTTTATGTCTGTTTCCATCCATGCTGTTGCAATCCTTTTTGCATAATGGTTGAGGTGTCCATTCATAAAGATTATTCCATAACCTAGTTCTTTTTCGGTATGGCATTCCATACTTGCAATAATCCACATCTTTAAATAGTTTTCCGGTCATAAACGGTTGAAGTTTTAACAGACCAGTCTGAGGGTTTTCAATAAACCATATTCTAGGATTGAAGTATTCTATAATCTCAATAGTTTTCATTACTATTCTGTTTGCTTCTTCAATCTTTCTCACTCCTGTTTGTTTTGCTATGCTGTATTCAGTGCAGGGCGGACTAGACCAGATAAAATCAAAATACCCCACTGGATATATTTTATAATCCCACTGTAGTATATCACAATTAATATCCGCATTTTTCAAGTCCAGACTTATGACCTCAAACCCCTTTTCTTTGGCAACTCTTCCGACTGAGCCCGTTCCACTGAACAATTCTAACAATTTCATATTAATATATTAGATATTAATATGAAACTATTTAGGTAATGTTTATGGGTTGTGTGGGGTTGGGTGAAAAACGGGAAAACAAAAATACAAGTGAAAATTGTTGGTGATGCTGATGATGATGCAAAAGTTATTTTATATTTTGGGGGTGGGTGGATTGGGCGTGTGGCAGGCACAGCATTCAGGATTTTGTTTGGCAGGTGTTGCACTAAAAATTTCATAAGATTATAAAATATAATGATATTAAACTATTTCGGTAGTAGATTTATCAACCACTCACCTTTATCATCCTTAACAATATGGTAGTATTCAAGAGTTTTTGCGACTGGGTTTTTAATCTTTCCTGACTTAACCATTTCAAAATATGATTTTTGCTTTTCCTCCCAAGTACCTTTTGGTTTGCCTATGCCTCTTTTCTCAAAGATTTCCTCAAGTTTCTTTTTCTGCTCTTCTTTATCCTCAACCTCTTTTTCTTTTGTTAGTTCATTCAGACTTGACATGATTGAAGATAACATTTTGCTGTTGTTTTTTGTATGCTCATAGATTTGACTTAGCATATTATAATCAACTTCATCTACCTTAGGTGTCAGCTTCGCTGCGTCTTTGGACGTCATTAAGATATATAATAAATTAGAAATTTCTTAATATTTATTTAATTATTTAATAATACATTTTTAAAGAATTATTCCATATCATTCAATGAGTTCTGCTTCTTCATATTGTTCCGTGGGGTTTTCATAACTTCACTTATCATTTCATTTCTATGCTTTTCATTGTTGTTTCCCGGGGATACCTGCCTGTTCCAACTAAAGCTGATGCTATGGTCTTGACTATCTAGAGTAATATCACCTTCATCATTTTTAGAAACATTCATTGTTTTATCATTTTTTGTAATTTTAAAACTGCAGGGACGACAAGAGCATTTAATCGCTTTAGGAGTAATTTCTATTTGGTTTTGCACTTGTAATTTTGTAAAACAATTAGGGCAATCAAAGGTAATAAATTTACTATTCAATTTCTGTTCTTCATTTAAATTTACTGTTGTGGGTTCATCATCACTCAACTCATAATCTTCTGGAATTGGTTGCTTCTTAAATTTGCTAGTCTTCTTTTTTAGTGGCATACTTTGTATTACTATACTTGATATAATTAATGAATACTTTAGTCAGTTCTAAGGCCATCATACAACAGTTTTTAATTTTTTTATCCTTAACAACAGGAAATTTGGTATCATCATCCACTGCCTCTTCTAAAACATTAATGTTATCATAATATACATCTACATCGCTTATCATTAAAAATTATTAGATTATTTTAAAATCTAATCATGTTTTTATTTGTTTTTTGGTTATTACCTCATTCCTTTCAAGAAACTTCTGTAAGAATGCTTCAACTGCTACACCAAAACGAATTCTTCTTCTATTGCTGAGATGGCAGGGTGATACACTTAGGGATTTACTTCTTAGGGGAGATGAAAAACTAATTAACTGCTTATGAGGATTGACGCACTTAACTGTTCTATTTAAAGTTCCATCAATAAATTATAATATAAATTAATTTCTAAATATAAAAAATGCATAATCTTGACCCACCGAAGATTGAACCCATCAATGTAAAGCAGTATGAATTTAAACAATCGCCCTACCCTCAGGCAGATAAACTACCATTTAGAAGTATCATTGTCTCAGCATCTCAGGGAGGCAAAGGGATATTAATCCAAAATTTAGTGTTGAAAATTTACAAAGGTTGCTTTGAGAGAATATATATTGTAAGTCCAACCGCTCACATTGATGAGGCATACAAAGAAATTATTAAATATATTGAGAAAGAGTTGAAAGTAGATAATAAGAAAGAACAATATCTGTTTGACGAATACAATCCCGACAGTTTAACACACATCATTGACACTCAACATAAAGTAATAGAATATCAGAAGAAGAACAAAATGAAGAAATTATTTAGTTGCCTTTTAATAATTGATGATT
>VSDK01022350.1:271-27021 GCA_009767595.1 Symbiodinium kawagutii | reverse complement strand
GAGCCCTAGGGGAGCCTTAACTAGGAGAGCTACCTTGAGTGCTGGGGCTTGAGGTTGGTGGATGTGGGATTTGGATGTTGGTTGCTTTGATGTCGATGTGGGTTGCTGTTGGTTGGTTGGTTGACACATGGTTAGCCAAGGATCGGTAGATCGGGAACCCAGCCGTGGGTTCCTTCAAGGATACCGGAGCCGTCATCATCCCAGAGGAACGGAAACTAGCTGTGAATAGTGTGCTACAATAGGCTTACATCATTATGCAGTAGGATGAACACAACCCTGTAATTATCATCCATCAGTCAGCTTAGAGTTAAGCGCGACTATGAATGATCATCGATTGTCAGAACCATTCATGATAAGAATGATCATTGACGATACTGTTGACTATTGATCTTTGATGATAGTTTTGATTCTTGATGACTGATAACACTTCTTAAACATAGCATTTGATTGTGATTGGTAAGCCATCACCATGAAACACTCATTGCAGCTGCAGAAAGATGTGTGGCATCTAGTTTGTTGCTACTCGTTGCTGGTTCCAGTTGATTCATCATCTCGCAGCATGGTAGCTGGAAACCTGAGGCCATCCCAAGGTTCAGCTACGAACAGGTCTGGGACCCTCACCTGGAAATTGAAAATGGCAAATTTCTACAGGAAAACCAGCAATAAAACTGGTGGATTTTCCACGCAACCAGCTTAGTTTACCCGAGGGTACTGTTTCGCTGCGGGTTTGCCAAACCTTGGGATGTAGAAAGGTGAGCTGCCATGGGCGGCGACTAGCCCCTTGATAAGTGAGCTGCAGCTGGTGATGATCAATCCACCAAAGGATCAGAAAAAGTCCAAGGATATATTAGGACTAAAATGGGCTTGTCCAGTTCGCCATGGTCCCAAAAAGCTGTTGTGGTTTTCCCTGATGATGGCTATAAACTTGGATGCTTAGTAGGTACCACCATGGCGAACTGGACAAACCTGAGCCGAAGCTGCGTGGCTGGACCAGTCCTCAATGCCGCAGCTGCAGGTTGTTGAAACGCCATCGGAGTTGGATTTGGACGGGCTGCGGGCTGTGACTTGTTGGTGGTGACAATGTGAGATCTAAGGTCGTCGCTAAGGTGATGGTTAGTACTGACTAATGCTTAGTCTTCTCATGGTCAACTGTGGATAGCTTCGGAAGTTGCAATTTGTGGTCTTTTCTGGAGAACCTGGCTTTGGGTTGAACAGTTAACCATCAATAAAGGCGAACAATAACCGACAATGTCCAACAACAATAGGGGAAAGCACGGGCTAATGATGGTATACTAGGGGTACAGGGTGAACTGACCCACAGCCATGTATGCTGACAAAAGTAAGCCATCGAGATGGTAATGATATTTATAGTAAAGGGTGCCACCAAATCATCCACTATTTATCATTCATAATTAGTAATAATTCAACCATGACTTCTAGGGACCCCTTTTTGAGAAACACCCATATCATGATTCATAGGATCCTTATTTCGCTCATCAATAGGGGCAGAGCAGATGATGTACTGATCTTCACGATATTAGCCTTTCCCAGGTGTTTGGTACTTGTAGACGATGAAGACCGTACAATACCAACACTTCCATCGGTGTATGCTTTCCGGCAGATCTTTCATCAGCACAATAGGAATACTTGGCACATCACACTTGCTAATCACATTTTACACTGAGGCATCTAGAAATGATTGTTTACCAACCAATTCCAGACAAACAAACCACGGTCAATAGTCACGTCGTGACTTCAATTGCTGGTTCGTCTGATGGTGGTCGACAACTCGGTCGTGTCGGTAATCATGATTTAGGACCAATAATGGTTTGTAGATCATGGTTCAAACCATCCAGCGTTGACCATGACTTAAGCATGAATTAACCGTTAGTACCCGTAACTATCATCGACCCATACCTAAGCATCATTTACCATCCAGCAACCAAGAATCAGCCACCTGCCACCAGTTAGCCATGACATTCAGACATTCAACCATCATCCACCATCATGAATTAACCGCTGTTGTTCACTAGTAACGATTGACAATTTATTTACCACCAATTAACCATCAACCAACCAGCCATTTTTCATCAACCGCAATCATTGAACCATCAACAAACCATCACTAATCACATCTAATCACCATTAACGAACCATATTAACCACGGTCTATCAATTAGTGAACCACCACTAACCACCATTAACCACCATTAACCATTAATGGTCCATCATTAAAACCATCAATGAACCACCAATCATCCATCAATCAACCATCATTTCATCCAACATCGATCCTTATTCACTAGTAATGATTAACGTTTTTACACCATTAAAGAACCATCGCTAACCACCACTAATGAACCATCATGAAACCACCATCAACCACCATTAATTATGATTTCATCCACCAATCATCCACTAATCCATTCATGAAATCCATTAATGAACCACCATTAACCACCAGTAGCCATTAAAGAACCATCATCAACCACCACCAATCATCCACCCATCATCCACCCATCATCCACCACCACCAGCACTGGGCCATTCCAGGACGGTCAGCTCCTGCGTTCCCTGGGAGCTCTTTGCGATTCCGTGGGGGCCATGCTGTCTCCGTTCCTCGGGAAGTTTCTGCAGGCGCGCCGGGCGATTACCGGTCACTGGTGGTGACCCGTTCGGGATGGCTGGGGGTTGATGGTTGATGAGGCTTGATGGTCATCATGGTTTTGTGGAATTGGTGAATCACACGGTTTATTGGTGAATGGTGAATGGCTCGGATTTGTGGAATCACATGGTTTATCAGCATGGTTTATGGTTGATAGTGATGGTTAAGAACGGTTCAATGATGGCGATATTCACTACTAAGACTGATGGTGAATGATAGTTCATGGCAGAAAATGGCTGAATTTCAACGATAGGAATGATCAATTTCAAGGAACAGCGATGTTGGTTGACAAAGATCTATTTACAGGATGTATGAAGCTGGATGAAATGACAATGACTTATGAATGAAGTAAGGATATGAATGTTCTTGAGAAATAATTGATGGTCGATGATCATCATTGCTTCGCTATAATGACAATGACTAGCCAATAAGCTAATAGACTATGCGTTTAGCAAATAGCAATGAATCAAGATAGATTCTCTGCAAGATCATGAATTGCAATTTCCCAAGCTATCCACAGTTGACTTTGAGTAAGCTAACCATTGGTCATTACCATTAGTAGCCATTAGTGTTTACTAAGAATTAGTAGTGGATCAACCATTGTGACTTGGTGTCAGCCTAGCAACAGGCTTCTACCAATGACATGGTCCCTGATGCTTGCCGCGCCGTTGCCCGTCGCCGGCCTTGCCGCGCAGCAAGAGGTGGTTTGTGCCCCTGCGAAGGAGGAAAGAACCAAGGCCTTACAGGCGATCCATGGGGCTGAGAAGGGTTGATGGTTGAGAATGATGGTTAACTTAAGAATGCAATGGTTAATTGATGGTTGATAAGTTGATGAATCTGGTGATGATGGGTCATTTTGATGCTTATTTTGATTGCTAGTTGATGGAAAATTTGATTCTTGGATGGTTAGTAGACTCATTAGTCACCATCATGGGTCTCGATAAGCATCATGGGCAATGAGAATAACAAGGATAATGTTTAATGATTGAGAATGTTACTTACTAAGAACAAAGATAATTGTCAAGGATTGTTAGTAATGGCTGATATTTGGTGAACAATCGTTAAATAGGTTATTTAATAGTGGCAAATGTCATGGTTGATTGATGATGGTTAAAGCTGCTGATAAGATTTAGACTGTTGAATTGATGGAAATATATTTGATGGGTTATAATTTGATTAACAAAAGTGAGGATAGGTTATTTCATGTTTTTCGATCGTTATTTGATGTTTGATGATGGTCCTTGGTTAATGATTTGTCGTTAAATCGATGGTGAATCATTAAGCTGATCAATGCTGGTCTTTGATGGCCAATGATAGTCAACAAAGATCACGGATGGCTGATAATGGTTGTTTATTCTTGTTGGTTGATAGGGACACAGCCAGCTCTTTGTTTATTCTTGATGTTGTCCCTCAATGCTCATCGTATGGATTTGTCCCGAGCCCCTGTGGTATCTATGAACCATCCAATAGTAACCATCATAAATAGGATGGTTAATAGGTTGCTACAGAATGTGCCAACAAATTGCTACAAAAGGGTTATTAACCTGTACTGGCTGGTGGTTTCAAACATTTTCTATTTTCCCCAGTAAGTATTAACAAATGGTTGGTTGACTAAGGTTTTCATAGGGGTGGTTCAACCACCAACCAGTGTAACTATCTCCAAAAAAACACCCGTTTTCGGGCGTACACCATGGCGCACTGGACAACCCCCTAGTGGCTTTCGACCTGACCGATCACTCGCAGGTTCTGGCGAAGCAACTCGTCGCTGGTGTACCGCATCGCTTGCTGCTGAAGGAGGTAGCTGCGATAGGATCAGGTGGAGACGTTCATGTGGCGAATAACCAACGAAAATAGCTGGTTAATGGTTAATAATATAACCAACAATGAATTGTGAATAGGGGATGATAACTAACTGTGAATTAATCATTAATCTATTTGTTAATCATAGGGGATGATAACTAAGAATTATAGGGGATGTATACCAACTATATTATGTGAGATGTGGAGATGTTCATGCGATACCGCGGACTGTGAGATTTGTTGGTCGTGGCATCGACAATCAAATCTACCGTAGCTGGTGGGAGGGAGCGATGAGCGGCTCGCGGTTCGGGTTTTGCTTATGAACTTACATTCTGGTAAACTAACATGGCAATGGAAAATCCATCAATCAATGATGGTTTCCCAGGGTTTCTCTTGAACATATGGTGATTTATCAATGCTATGTTGGTTTACCGGAGGGTACAAGTTCTTCAAGGGGGGAGCCAGTTCAGGCTACCAGGAGTGTCCGTTCACCAAAGATAATTTGTTGACTGATGAGAATATTGATGGTCAAGAAGGGTTGATTAATGACGAAGGGTTCCTATGCAATCATGGTTCATTGATCATCATTGATCATCATTGATCATCATTGATCATCATTGATCATCATTAATCATTAATCATGGTTCATTTCTAAACCATTCTTGCATAGTAAGTGTGGTTGATCATCAGCCAAGAAATCTCTTGATCAACCGCAGTTTAGTACCACGATCTGACCAGCACCGAAGGTCGCCGTTGCCAGGTTCAGAAAGCCACGGCGGATCCATTCAAGGACGACATGACCATGGCGGCCATGCAGGAGAGCATGATCCGCATGCAACGGTAGGGGAAACCCAGGGGGGCCGTGGCAGGTGATCGCCATCCCCGACGCACGGCATGGAAGCGGCATGGTGTTAGATTCGTAGTTTTCTGGTTGGTGGTTTGATTGACATGAAGTTTGGTTTCCCTGGTAATTATTAACAATTGGTTGACTCATATTTTTTATAGGGGTTGAAACCACCAACAGTTTTCTATGCTTGTTTGCAAAAGGAATTCAAACGGTCAATAAGAGGGATTAATAGGGGATCATCATCAACAATAATTGGTTGAACAACTATAATGTAGTTTCTCAAGTCAGTTTGGGACTGACAATGATTAAACAAGGCATGATTGGGGGGTCCTATGTTTTCAGAAACACCCATATCACTAATATAAACATATGCAATATGAGTATAGGCTACACATGATAGACTGCTTGTTTTGATCGATCATGGTGTGCAATCTTCAGCTCAGGTTATCGACCTTCTACCTTTGGATCTTGATGAAGGCAGGAGTGCGGCGGGCTGAGCAGTGACTGCGAAGCTGACAATGTCTTTGGCTAGCTGGGCCGGTTGGTTAGTGACCAGCCATGATATTCAAGGATAGCTATAGTTGCTAAGGATAGCCATGAATCATGAACCATGACATGATTTGCTAAGGATAGCCATAATTGCCGGTTGATCACCAACATTCATCAAGCCTCATACTTGTAACATTGGTGATGAACCAACAAGTATTTGAGTATAGCTACCCATGGTGAGTTGTTTATCACTACTGCGGAACACCATGGGGTTGTATTCCGTGACGTCTGAACAGGGACATGCCTTGCTTCCAACACTTCTGTGACGGACCCTGCATGATTTACCCAGTGCCAGTGGCAGTTGTGAAAGTACGTTTCCCATCATGAAACCAAATGGTAGTGTGTAAAAACTGTGCTTCCCATCGTTTTTCAAATGGTGTGAGTTTGAACCAAATGCATGACACTTTTTAATGGTTCAAACTTGTTGGATCTTGAAAGAGTGCACATTTTTTGTCGACACGTGCCGATAGTGGTTGCTGGTGTAGACTGGTTCATGATTTATAATTGGACATGAACTAGTCTACTTACTGGTTGTCATTAGAAAAAAAAACATTGTGGTATTTCAATGTGTTTAGCAGATAATTGGTCATAGGTATGCCTGCGTCCCAACCAATCAATACCATTGCGGTCATTGCCAATACCATACTGAATATTATTACCAGTATTGTTATGTACACTTATTTTGGCTGATAACAGTCAACAATTAGTGCTTGATACTGACAACCATTAACCATTCATCATCCATTAACCATCGTTAAATGTGACTCAGAACACTTACTCGCTATTAATTGGACCCCTTATCACCTCCAGCCCCTCACTTTCAGCCACAGGCCACGCCGGAGTTTGTGGCAGTGCACGAGATCATGCCTGCAATGCTCAGGTGTGGAACATCCCACCGCAATGAACATGGGACTGCTGCAGGGGCCGCTGATGTTGATGGCCATTTGGGGGTAGGTGATGTTTGGCAGTGACTCATGAGCCACATGAGCTATGCTACGCTCCAAATCTCATCTATTTCTGTGGTTGCCGACCGTGAAAGAATCCAATCACCGCCTTGAACGAAGCCCTACTAACAAAGAATGCCCGAATCATGCCATTCACATCGCCATCTGACCATCTGAAAAAATTCTGGGCGTTTCTGGAGAGTTCCACGGGTGCAACCCGTCCCGGGCCCCCCAGCCGGGGCCCCCGGGGAGCCACGTGCGCGACGAGGCTCTTTGGATGCTCCAGCAGCTCAGTGAAGGTCTTCTGTCAGATTGCTGATGCGCAAGAGATCCCGTTGAGGCAGCGGTGACCACCTTCGAGTCTGCTGGTGGTTGGTGGTATCTGATGGGTGGCATGGCAGCAGTTCCAACGTTCACCAGTTCTAACCAGTACCAGTTCTAACTAACCAGTACTAACTACCTAACTATCCAGTCATTAACAACCCAGTTCTAACTAACTAACCAGTTGCAACTACCAGTTGATTAACCAGTACTAGCAGTTGACTCTATGAGTTTGTCCATCAACCCAGGTCAGGCAATCATAAAATAGCAAGAGGGGTGCCAGAATATTTGTGGGGACAAGAGAAATCGTAGCCGTTCAACTGGAAAGTTGATGACATTAGCCATTGCTACCCTTTGGTAAACTAACTTGGCAATGGAAACTCCGCCATTCATAGCTGGTTTCCCAGGGTTTCCACTCAAAATGTGGTGGTTCTCCATTGCCAGGTTAATTTACCAAAGGGCAATCGTCAAAAGTCACAAGAGTGGGTTGAACCCGCCATGTTGGCATGCTTATGAACCCGCCGCGCTAAACGTGCAACTATCCAATTGGTCTATTATAAACCGCCATCAATCATTACTAACCTTTATTCATCACTATCAAGTATAACTTAGACAGCAGTGCTAACCGTCAGTAACCATCATTCAACATCAATTAGGCATCAACCAACCACTTATCTACCACTGTGAACATCATTCCTAAGCATCATTCATCCCTAATGATTATGGTGGTTTCTCAAGCCATAGGGGACTCCCCACAAATGTTTGGTTTATTACTAGTCATGCTTACTAGTGGATGATTTGGGGGTACCCCTATTTTAAGAAATCACCGTACTACCCATCATTCCAAGCGATGCTTGTTCCATCATTTAGAATCATTCACTACTATTCACCACCGTTTGACCACGATATTCCCCATGATCGTTGCTCACGAATCTCTACTGACCAGTATCAACCATTGTTACGCATGCTTGATCAGCCTGTCAACTAAAAGCCAGTATCAACCACTGTGAAACAGAACCGTATCAACCATTGTTAACCAGTCTCAACCACTATTAAGCAGTCCCCACCACTGCTGACCAGTCTCAACCGCTGTTAACCAGTCTCAACATGTCTCAACCACTCTTAACCACTACCAACCATGATCAACCATTCTTAACCAGTCCTATGGGTTCTGCATCCCCAGGACGGTCACAGAAGTGGTGCTGGGTCGACGCTCGCAGGTTGTTGAAGCGCCAACCTTCCGTGAGCCTCACCGGATCAGCCCTGGAGGCGGATCTTGGACGGTGCCCTGGTTGGTCGAGAGGTTGGTGAATTGGTTGGTGAATTTGTTGGTTTGTTTCAATGGAACCAACAAACTTGGTTTTTTGTTGGTGATTTTGTTGGTTTGTTTCATTGTTGGTTGGTGAATTGGTTTTGTTGGTCAATGGTTGAATTTCTTGGACAATGGATTGACAATGATTGCCAATGGTGGTTGATGCAATGGGTACTTGATGGATGGACAATTAGTGGATAATGGTAGGTTAGGTGGGGTAATGAATGATGAGGACCAATGATTCTGCTGGGATCCATCACCAGCCACCTATCAGTAAGCTGCCATAAGCTGCCTATGAGCACAATGAAAACAAAATCACAACTAAACCACTGACAACAAAGTCACGATTACTCACTTATGGTGACAAGTGGGATCGTCAAAATGGCGCATCCCCGAAAACTGGTCGTTTGCCTATTAACAACGGCTACTACTGGATGGTTGGTAGGTGCTACCATTGATGGACATACCCAACCAATACCGCACAGCTCAGTGGGGACAAAACCAGCGTGAAGATCGTCATGCTGCTGATTGAGATGGTTTCAACTCATTTGAACTGTCCTTGGAACAGTCCTTTGAAATCCACTTGGACCACTTGGTTGATCCATATGCGACCCCTTGGTCGCCCAGGGAACTGAGCTTAACACTTATTTAACATCAACATGCATCAACTATCAGCCATGATTCAGCATGATTGACCATCAATTAGCAAGTCTTACTTAGATTCACCATGCTTAATAATGGCGAATGGTCAATCATGCTTAATCATTAATGATTGGCCTAATTGATAGCCATAGTTCTTAATTAGATTCTTGGCAATTTTTCACCATTATGAGCAGTCACAAAACTGGGGGATCAACCCAGTCCCGCGTTTTTCCGCCGTCGATCGCAGGAGCTCTCCTGGTCCAACGTCGCTCAAGATGCCTCGCTGCAGGGGCTTCAGACACTGGTGCGGCACTGGGAAAGGGGAGATGTGACACCAGCGCCAGGATGTGCGCTTGGCTCCTAGGGTAGTTCCAGCGCCAGGATGTGCATCGAGCCACTTAGTAACTGGGTGCTATGGGTCAAGCAGTTAACCAACCAATTTCATGGGGGATAATAACTGGTAATAATAGGGAAAACAATGGTTAATGATGGGGAACCAGGGGTATGGAGTTTTGACCCATAGCCAACTAACCATGGTCAGAGGGCTTACAGGCTACCTTATAGGTTTCATGGTATTGACCATTGCACATCCAGGTAGTGCATGTCCAACTTCTTTTTCAGCAGTGAAGGAACCAGCCGTAAGAGCTGCAGCTCATGGTTGGTTATCAGAATTCTGGTTGGTTGATCATGGAATCATGGCTCATGGATGATCGTGGCCGATCAATCACTGGATTTTCTTTTGGGGGATCCTATGATCCCAGGGTTGGGAATAGCTATGATCCAAGCTGCCTCTGAAAAGCAGGGGTAGGTCGACTCCTGCTGGTTGCTGATCTCACAGACAATGCTGGTCGGTTTATCAGAAAAGTTCATGGCACAATGGTGAGAACAATAAGGGTCGTTAATCGGTATGTATATCCGTGGACTTATCTAAAATTTGGTTGATTTGGTTCATTATTATCATTAAGATCGATAAATTGATTATTCACTCATACCCCATTTGGTTCACGAGTTCAACCCTGGGGTTATCAATCATTCATGCTTCTCCATGGGGGTTGCGGCTGGTCGCTGCACCGAATTCTCATCGCTGAGCGCTCGCAGCATTTCTTGCCCAGCAGAGTCGACAGCGAGGGTAAGTAGTCAGCTGGGTCATGGGGATGACCAGCTCACCATAAACGTACCTACTAACGATCCAAGTTCTCGGTTCGCCAAAGCACAGGAGTGACTTTGGGCAGGGACAAACAGGGTCCAGCCGTTTCCACCAGCATCAGTAGCCGCGCCATGAGGCCCGAAGTCTGGGGCGCCTTGTGTGGCACTGCCGTCGGTGGATCAGCTATAGCCCTGTTGTTGGGCTTGATTCCCCCGCAGCTGCGGAAAGAACCAGCGACGCAGCTTACAGACTCGCCAATTCGATCACTGTGGTTTGGGACCGTGAGTTTCTTAAGGCTCCTAACACGACGCGGAGGTCCTTGATGTGGCCTAGGATCCAACAGAGCTACACGAACGAGGAGGGTGTGGCATGGCGGGTGTTCCGCTGTTGCTGGCGTCTCTCCTGCTGATTTTCTCAGGGCGGGGAAACTAAGCTTCCACTTCCACAAGCTTCGTGACATGTTGGTTGCAAGTGGAGCCCTGTTGGTAGCCTTGCCACCTTTGACAAATGGCTCACTCCATGATGGCTGTGAGACAAGTGATGAGATCCCACACACGGTGCGTGTGCCGCTGCATTCTTTGGCCTCACCTACTGCAAAATTCCCGCTGCTGTGCTGTCATGCCAACTTGTTTCAAATCGATTTGGCTCGAGCTTACATGGAAGTGGACTCCGCCCTTCTCAAGTTTGCTGGCTTGAATCAACAATCTGCCGGGGCTGATGAACAAATCCATCAGCTGGCCTTGATGCATGGAGAGGCTGCGTCAGATCTATGGTAATCCCATTGTCCACAAGGAACGCTGAAACCGCGGATGTGCTTCCGAACAGATCCCTGCCATGTGTGGGACAGGGCTCCGTGAGGACGGGATGGGGGGGCACTTTTCCCAGAGAACAAAGCAGCAGGTTCCTTTGGCACCGGAGATCTATGATCTCTTCCACCTGGCTTTGGAGCATTGACAACTGATGGATCGGATGCTCATGACAAGCCGAGATGAAAATCTGATGTCCACTACGGGGTAGACGGGAACCAGATCGGAGAGGTGTCCCTATCATGGTTGGTAGCCTTTTTCCATGGTAATCATGGTTGAACCTGGTTAAAGATGATGGTTTGCTTGACAATCATAAATCACCGTAGATATCACCAGCCATGTAACGAACCATTTATTAGCCTTTATAAACATCATTGGCCATTGGTGACTATCAATAAATCATTATTCACCGTCAAGCACCATCATCAGCCATTACCGACGACCAGTGACAAGCGCTTCTAGTTAATTGATGATAGTTGGTACTTGTTAGTTGATTGAGCAACCCAATCACCATGGTCAGTCCACTATGCTCAATCATGTTGAGCACTATTAACCACCACTGGGTAATGACCAACAATCGATAGCTGTGAATGTTTTCACTTCACTACTTCAATGACAGTCGGGATTGGTGGTTCGGTGGCTCATTACAGCTATCCTCACCATGAATTTCAGCGTTCCCCACTATCCAGCTCCAACGGAACCGCAGAGGGGCAGTCAAAGATGCAAAGCATGTCCTTGTCAGAGCACATGTCAAAATGAGTGTTTCTCAAGTCATAGGGGTACCCCGAAATCATCCATCCATAGTCATTTATAGTAATAAACCAACCATTTTGGGGGTCCCCCATTTTGAGAAACCACCAAATGAATGCTAGTCCTTCTGTGAGAACACGTGTCAACAGCATTTTCGATATTAGCATATCTATCCAGTCAGAGCACATGCCAGAACAAACAGCACATTGCGCATCTATGTGAGTTTAAGGTGACCCCAGGTTGGTGTGGATAACCCCTATTTTTCCTAGGGCTTATAAGCTATAACTAGTTATAACTAGTTATAACTAGTTATATAACCACCAGCCAAGCTATAAAATCACCGTGAGGCTGCACCGCTGACCTTCCAGGGGGGTCCAGCCAGGGCGGAGCCTGCTTCGCGCGCTTCTGCCTCTTCTTGGAACCGGAGGACGTGAAGCTTCGCATCTCCAAGGCTCGGATGGATGGTGATGCGAGGTAGCAACCTTGGATTCCTGGGATGAACCCAACCAATAATGGGGGTTAATAACCAACAAAACTATGGGGATAACATGGGAAAACAATGGTTAATGATGAACCTTGGATTCCTGGGATGAACCACTTGGCTATGGGTCAAGCAGTTAACGGCTAATAACTAACAAAAAAAGCTGGTTCATGGTTAATAGTAGGGGATGATGATTAACAAATATACCAACTATATGGCTATGGGTCAAGCAGTTAGTCAACCAATTTCACGGAGGATGATAACCAAAAATACTAGGGAAAACAATGGTGAATGGTAGGGGAACCAGGGGTACAGCATTTTGACCCATAGCCACTTGAATCAAATTGCTAAGAATGGTTACCCTCTGGTAGTTCCTAAGCTGGAAGCTAAGAAATCACTAGCTTTACTAGGTAAGCCAGCGATAATTTGTGGATTTTCGACTTTACAGGTTAGTTTAGCAAAGGGTAAGCATGGTTGATAGTGGTTCTGGTTGTTGGTCATCACTATCCCAGCTATCAGCAAAGATGGTCGATAGTAGATACCGAACTCATGAGTGTTGTGGTCACTCATGTGGGAGCCATGGTTGGTAGTCATGGTTGATGCAACTGAGTTGTTGTTGTTGTTGTTGTTGTTGTTGGTTGTTGGTTGTTGGTTGTTGGTTGTTGGTTGTTGTTGTTGTTGTTGGTGGTGGTGGTAAACTGATGATTCTGTTGGCAATTGGCTCGTTTTTGTTCCTCGATGTTACCAACACTTCCCAGCGGAAAAAAACATGCCAAGCAAACTTGCAACAAATCATTAACCATCATCAATGAGCCATGACTAACCATCAGTAACCTTAACCAATCATTAATCATCATTAATCATCATTAATCATCAACTAACCAACTGCACCTCTTGCTATACTTCATAGGGACCCCACCAGTTCCTAGTCAGTTCACTCCTAGATTTCGCTGCGGTGTCACTCCCTGGCTGGTGCTTGGCCGCCCTGGCTACCCTTGGTGGTGCCACTGGCTCTGCAGGTGTTGGATTGGGCTCGCGGCAAGCAGGACAAGCTGCTGGCCAAGTGCTGATCTCAAGCTGGTGGCGGATGTGGTTCGCCATGCGCAACAGCGGAGTGGACCTGGTGAGTGGTTGATGGATGGTTAGTGGAAGTTAGTGGAGGTTGGTGGAGGTTAGTGGAAGTTAGTGGAGGTTCGTGGAACTTAGTGAAGGTCAGGGGCTGTCTTCTAACGCCACGGCTGCGAAGGTGTCGTGATGTATCGTGGCTAAGCGGGAAAGCATGTGGTTGGTTCGTGATCAGTTGGTTCACGGCTTTCCCCTCATCATCCCGCAGTTTTTGCGAGGATGGTCATCAACCCATGAACGGTTGGATTTATGGATCAGAATTGTTTCAGTTACCCAACTGGGTGTACCCCCATGACTGGTGGTTTGGCTATTGAGAATCATTATCATTGGATTGTTCTTAAACGCCACGATTTGTGGATGCACCCAATTGATCATTCCGTTCACAATGATTTCATGAATAGTTGGATTGAACAGGAATGGACAATGATCATTACTAGGTGATTCATAATGATTTCATAAATCGACCAAACTATAGGAATCAACTAGTTTGATTACTGTCCATAGTGAAATTCAAACTAGTTGATTCCTATATTTTGGTCGATTCCTATTAATTGAATATTTGGTTATCATGATCATTCATCCCAAAATTCGTTGATGACCCAGGCCCACACTTGGACGAGAATACCCAGGGATTCGTAGCTGATAAGTAACCACGGTCAGTTCAGGGTTAGTTCAGCGACCTTATACGGTCCCCTACCGGTTATATGATCATTTCTCAAAAGATAAGAGACCCCCCGAATCATCCAGTTTATCAACCATGTATGGCAATGAACTTATCTTGGAGTAATTCCAGTTTGTCAACCCCATTTATCCCGAGTTAATATGAAACCAACCATAACTCGGAGGTTCCCCAATGGCTTAAGAACCCCTCCATGGAGCCCGGGGAACCCCGCGCTGCTCAGCAGTGCCCGAGGCCCAAGAGCGAAGTGAACGATGAAGACGCTTCAAAGTCGCTGGCAGAGACCTCAGTCGTAGCTTGTGCCGGGGATTGCTGGGCCTTGGGGCAGTTGGTTGTGGCAGAAGTATGCTTGGGTGGCTTGGGTGGGAAGGTTTGACTCGTAAACTGGAACCTTTAAAGATCTTGGAATACCACATGGGGATATAATTTGACTCGTTTAACTCTCTGATGGTGTAAGTACACATATAGGACATGGTTGAAGTAGGTATACATGCCTATCATGGTAGCCAATGAGCAACCAAGTAGCTGTCAATCAACCATTCAGAAAACTGTCAATTGAACATAAATTGATAATGCATTGCCCATCAGCTAAGGCTTCATCAATTCATCACTGATGGGCCATCATTGATCTTATGTTACTATTGTTGTTACTCATGAGTAATTTGAACCATGCGTCTCAACCCGCTTGTTCATCATTCAGCATGCAGCCATGATTCTGCCATCATCAGTCAGCCATCATTAACCATTGACCACAATTCACAATCACTCACCATTATCGATTGACCATCATTAATCATCACTAACCATCATATTAACCACCATTATTAAACCATCATTACATCACCATTATCCTATCACCATCATTATTGAACCATCATCATATCACCATCATTCCCCATTCATAACCGCAACCTGACCCATCCTTCACCACGGCATCAGCCTCAGCTCAGGCCCTGATGGCGGCGCTGACGACGCTGGCGGCGGGAGCGGGGGGGTTGGCGGAAGAGCTACTGATGCCCTTGGCCAACAAGGACCAGCAGCTGCTAAGTGGTGACGTGAATGGATGGTGAGTGAGGATTACAATCATTACTGGGGTTAGTAGCTAAATGAGGGACCTGGCTAATGGTGGCTATATAGTATACTATCAAGATAGGTGGTTGCATAGGGGTTTGTATAGGGTTTAAAAGCATTAATAAGGGGTTAATGGTTAATAATAGGGGAGAATAAGCAACAAAAATAGAGGATATACCAGCAAACATGGACATTATGGATGGTGAGTGCGTTGAGAAAAATGTGGAAATTGCTGTTTGATCAGTTGTGGAATGGTGGCTGACACATTGTTGAGAACCAGGTTCCAACCGTTTGATCGATCAATTTTTCCTGGGTGTATCCTCCTATTGTTGTGGATTGTCAACCCTGGAATAGCCCTATGATTGATAGGTTCAAAGCAATTGTTTTCCAGGGTGTATCCTTTGGTGTTGACGATTGTTCATGATCTTCAGCTAGTTGTCAACCTTTCTGAATTCTGCGTAATTTCATTGATCATCACCATGCCGGTCACGCGCACCGGCAAACAGCAACCTCAGCCAACATTGCAAACACGATTGAATATCATTTTTTCACGACTTGAATTGTCGCGTATTGGCCTTGACAAACACTCATTCACGGTCATCAACCGTCATCAACCGTCATCAAGAACCATCAATCAGCACCATTTCAGCCATCATTTTGCCATCATCAACCATCATTAGCCATTATTTTCGATCTCTGCGTCATGCTGGTTTCGACCATTAGTAAACCCTAACTGGCCATAACTACCCATCATCAACCACCATTAACCCCACGGCTTTTCCAGCGAAAACTACATGCGGCGGTCTGTGGTTTGACCATGGCAACGCGTGACAGGATATCTCTTCAGCCCTCAAAGCTTCTCACACCGTTGCGCGCGGTGACCCAGTTGGAGCATTTTGGTGTATGGAGGTCTCTCAAAACAGGGATACTCCCAAATCATCCAATATTGACAATTTATAATAATCAACCAACCAGCTATGTGGAGACACGCCCAAATAGAGGGTTCTTAAAATGAAGGTACTCCCAAATCATCCTTGTTTAATCATAATTAGTAATAAACCATCCATTTTTAGGGTCCCCTATTTTGAGAAACACGCATGTTTGTATACAGTCAGTAGACCAAATGGTAAACTGACCTGGTTGCGTGGCAAATCCACCATAAAACAACGGTAAAACATGAACAAAGCAACATTTTTCAATTTATTCATGCATTTTTGTACTCATTTAAGAATCGATCAATTAACCGGTTTATCGACAATAAGTCAAATCGACCAGCTTACTTGGTATTTCCCTCATGAATCATTCAAAATTGATCAATTATTGTTCACCATCATCAACCATCATTGACCATCATTACTCATCATCATCAACCAGCTTAAAGTCGTACACCTCAGTCTGCCGATGAACCTGAGTAGCAAGCTTGCATCATTCACCAAAATAATCATCATTCATCAATCAACCATCTTATTCACCATCAATGATCCATTAAGCATCAACCATCCATCAATGAACCATCACAAATTCACCATCATGAATGAACCTTCATCCATCAATTAACCATCATTCATCAACCATCATTCATCAATTAACTATCCTCAATTACCATTTTTCTAGGATGATCATCACTTATAACTTCTTCACCCAGCCATTAACCAGCTCATCAACCATCATTAATCAACCATGAAGCCTCCAGCCTTCTCACCTCTTCCCTCCTCCGAAATCTGGCGCTTCTTGACGTTAGGCTCCGTGCAGCGAGGGAGCAGGTGCCCCGTAAGAAGCGGCGCACTGCCACTGGGCCTCGAAGCGAGAAGGAGGTGCCACGGGGAGCGCGGCTGGGGGTGGATGCTGGTGGATGCTGCTTGGAGATGAGGTGTTTTGATGTATTTTTATGATTATTTTGGATGGTTAAGGGTGGTGAAATGATCGGGAATCAGCTTGGTCAATTTTAAGTGGTTAACATTTTTTTCGTTATTAGCTTAGTTTTGAGTGGTTATAACCATTATTTGACGAGTGGTGCTTAATCATCTTGGATAAACCACCGTCCATTCACCGATTCATCAGCTTGGAATCATGGTTAATGATGGTGGTTGCTGGCTGGGCCCGCTGGTAAACCAGCTTTCTTCGGAGTTGGATCTACCGGCAAGAACAACGACTTGTCGTTAGTTGGCTATCAATCATGATGGTGGTTTCTCAGAATAGGGGACCCCAAAAAATGGCTGGTTTACTACTATAAATGGTTAATATGGGGTGATTTGGGGGGTCCCCTATTTTGAGAAACACCCTGATGAGTGTCACTATGAATGGTTAATACCAACTATTACTATAAGTAACTAACTGAACCAACTGCTACTAACAGAGCCAAGTGTTACAAACTGATTAAGAACCAGCTTGTTATCTTTCATCAGTTACTGACTGATTAAGAACCCATTAATCATTATGGATATTGTTACTAACAGCTACTAACGTACTATAGAGCTGACTGTTATCAATGATAGCTATGTTCTACCATGATGATGGATCAAATCATTTTATCTTGGTTAATATCATTCAGTCATTGATCAAACAACCTATGATCACTGAACTCAGCAACATGCGCCCGTTGGTTGACACACGTGAGCCCTGGCATCAACAGCTGGATCGACCTTTCCCATGGCCGTCCTCGTTGGCTCAGCGCTGCGCCTCCTGTGATCCACCGAAGGTGCTGAGCAACAAGAGCTGGTGGTGGTATGATGTGTCAGCCTCGGTCGTGACAGCGTGGCCTGTGTCCAGGCTGTGTTGGTCGTGGTCATCAAGGATTTTGGGGAGAGAGATCTCAGTGGCTTCGACTTGTTGAGATCTGGTGATCATTGAACAGGTATTTCGGCTTCGACTTGTTAACATGTTGTCTGGAAAGGATCATTCATATAGATTTATCAAAGAAACAACAAACTGGAGAAGTTTAAGAATTCTGTTAGAATTCTTGTGGAAAGATGGGGGCCACACCAGGTGAGGCCTCAATTTTAACCATCATTAACCAGCTCATGAATCGCCATCCACAGGTTGACCTGCTCATTGAGTTCACCAGCTCATCGTTCAGCAGCTGATTGACCATCATTCACCAGCTCATCCTCGTTGACCGTCATGAACCAACTCATGAACCAACTCATGAACCAATCATCATTAACCATCATTAACCTTCAAAATTGATGTTTTCACATGTTTTCATATGTTTTCATATGTTTTCATATGTTTCCCCATCATTCACCCTACAAATTCCCAGGTTTTCCCCACATGATCAGTGTCAGATGCTTGGGGGTTCCCAGGTCTCTATGGCGACCCTGAACTTCCTGGGCCTCGTATTCCGCCAGGGTTCACACAGTGGCTGGCCCCTCAGGGGGGGGCGGTAGGTGCTGGGCTCCATGGGTACCCCCTGAGCCAACCCGCAGCTGGTCGAAGAACCAGCTTTTTTCAGCATGGCTATGGACCCAGTGGGTGGTTTCAGTCGAACTTTCGGTCGATGTTTTGCAGAACAGTTTTGCAACTGGGATTCGACTGGTCATCATTTGGATCGCAGAACTTTCTCAGTCGATTGCCTTTGTTTTTCTTCCAACTTTCAGTTGTTTTTAGTGTTCTGGGATGATGGCGGAACGACGAATCCGCAGGTGCCGAAGCGAAGATTTGGGAAGAATCCTTTGAGGTCACACACTGGGGGAGGGAGCTGCGGCTGGAGCCAGGGGCAGCCGGGTCCAGTCCCTTTAAAGGGCCTTTAAAGGGGGAGTGGTGCCAGGAGCGGCGCCCAGGAGTGGTGTTCGCACATGGTAGAATATCTGCTCGTTGGTTGCTTGGTGCTTCGGTTGCTTGATAACCATCCATTTTTGGTTAAACATCGACGTTGGAAAGCCTGAACAAATTGAGGCCACTCAGTTTCCAATGTAGATGTTCCAGAAAATTAACTTGACACAGCAATGAAATTCGGGCAATGGTAATGTCTGGCTGGTGGGTCGGTTAGCCAGCTAGTTGCCCTGTATGAAACGATCCCCCGGAGAATTGGAGCCATCACCATTTCGGCAGCTCAACAAATGGCTGGGAGTTTCCACGCGACCGGGTAAGTCTGCCAGGGACGATTGAGTTGCCTGTTTGGGATAGATCAAACTCCTGACCTAGCACAACGACCAGCTGTACATGGCTGAGTCGGAACTAGGGTTCCATGCCTTTCGTCGCTGAATTGATCCACCCAGATCAACCATGAACCGTTCAACCAATCAGTACTTAACCTTTAACCTTAACCGACCATTAGTCATGGTTAATCATAGAAAATCCCATGGTTTCCCAACCAAAAACCCAAGCATGAATCGACCATTCACCTTTAACCAACCTTTGACGAGCCATTCCCCAATCACTCCACCAGCCATTCCTCCACCTTTCACCAGCAATCAAAGCTTGCATCAACCTTTCACCACCTCACCATCTAACCATTCACCTACCATGACCCAACCAACCAGCAACCCCTGGGCCAACCCACCTTCAGCTGACACCAGGAGCTATTGGAACCGGCTGTGGCCATGCTGGATCTTTTCGAGTTCCTACGGCCGGATGATGCCATCTGCACCGGGCTCCAACGGGCGTGGGCCCTCGGTCTCGGGCGAAGGGGAGGCTGCTTGGAGTTGGGGGGGTTGCTCAGCAACATATTGTTAATAAGGGTCATTGAGATCATTAAAAATGAGCACATATGGCTTTGGGTCAATATTAACCATCAACAATGGCTTATAATGACCAACCAAATCATAGGGAAAACAATGGTTAATAGTAGGGGAACCAGGGGTACGGGGTTTTGACCCACAGCCATATGACGACTATGTTAATAAATGATGATGATGATGATGATGATGATGATGATGATGATGATGATGATGATGATGATGATGATGATTGTGTATGTTTTTGTACATCACATTGACATTTTCGATCAGTGAGGAGTGATGCTTGACAATTTGCAGCGTGGTTAAAGTGGCGGGGTTCGTTTCCTTGGTAATGGCGATCGGCCTTGATTGAAGTAGATTCCACCAGTAGGCAAATCAGCTGAATCAGCGGAAAAAAGCCTCGCAACCAGGTGACTTCACCATCATAATGAACAAATTCATTTATCATCTAATGACAGTTGATCATGAGAACTTCATTCAATTCACATCTGAATTCATTGATCATGAATTGATCATGATGATTCCTTCGTGAATTTGGGAACCTCATCAACCACCGGTCCGGGAATGTACACTTCCCCAATTCATCGCCGCAACTTCGTGGGCTTTGGAGAGCCCTTTTGAGGCTTTGCAGCCTGCCCTGGTGGCGATGATGTCTTCGGTGGCCGAAGATGGAGTGAAACGGATGATGCAGGTTCCAACGGTGCCGGGCCTACTTGTGATCAACAGGCTGTTTTTTGGGTCGAATCAATCTATGACTTTGGCAGTGTTCACTGGACTGTTTTACTTGGGGTCGAATCAAGTCTATGATTGTGTCACTTGGACTGTTCAAGACTTTTGCGCCGTGAACAGTTTGATGTGGCTTGAACCATGTTGAACCACCATGGGGGAGAGGGGACACCAAAGTCAAAGCTACTGTTGTACCTTTGATCGTCCTACCATGTTGTGCATCTCATCGTTGTAGCATGCTGCTAATCTGGGTTGTCATAGCCAATTCTTTTTTGTGTTGGATAGCCATCATGAACCATCGTTAACCAGTATCAACCATCATCAACATGACAATATCATCAACCATCATTAACTGTCTTACAATTAAATGGTATATACAATTGCTACCCATCAGTAGCCATCCTGCATCAGCACCAGCTAATTGCTGGTTACTGGTAGTTATTCCATCAGGCGCCATCATTTCTCCACTCCCAATCATCATTGACCATCATTCACCATCATTTGTAACCATTATGCATCATTAACCAGCCCATATCATGAGCCGCAATTTCCAGGTAGTTGCTGGTAGTTGCATATCTCCACCAGCAACTGTGAATTATCTGCCATTAACCATCATTAATTAAACATCATAAAACAAGCTAGGAAGGATGGAGATTCATGAAGCTTGTTAATGGTTGACAGCCAATGATGCCTATTCCCGTCATGAAGCATCATGACCTGTCACTACCCATTACTCACCATCGTATATCATTGTTTTCAGGTAGTTGCTGCTACTTATCCCCATCGGTACCCATGAATAAATCGTGCATTATCAACCAGCGACCATCATTAGTTTTCAACCATTCAAAATCATGAAACCAGCATTAAGCATCGTTAATCAACACTTACCATCATTACCATCATTAAGCATCATTAACAATGATTAACCATCATTAACCAGCATTAACCAGCATTAACCATCAGTAACCATCATTAACCATCAACCATCATGAATTTCACTGGCGATCTTCCCAATTTTCAAGCTGGTGCGTCATGTTGCTGGGTACCGCCACAGGCGATACTGGAAAAGACACGGTCTGAAGATGCCGAGGTTCACTTGGTGCTGGGCAGATGTGTAGATTAGGGTGGTGAATGATGGTGGATGTGATGCGAGTGATCGTTGGTGATGGTTAGTGCTGGTTAGTGATGTTTAGTGATCAAAGGAAGTTTAGTTACGAAGTGCGGAACTTCCGTGTTACGAAGATTTGAAAAGATCTCAAAAGAAATAGATCTCAAAAGAAATAGATCTCAAAAGAAATAGATCTCAAAAGAAATAGATCTCAAAAGGAGTAGATCTCACTGTTGTTTACTTGAGCTGCTTCTGGATTAGCTCACCAGTCATTTGTAACCACTGCTGTATCGTAGCCCCGCGGCCCTTATCGTTGGGAGCTAACCTGGGGGGCTCAGCAGCTACCACGTTGTCCTGAGACTGTGAGCACCACAGTGGCTGAGTGCCATGTCTGGGGTGCTCAGCCGGCGCCACCAGCTGTCAATGCTGAACGTTTAGTAAATCATCAACTAGCGATGGGTGAGTAAGTTGACTACTCATCAACTATTGAGGGTTAATCATGCTCAACTGTTGACTAAGTTGACCAATCACAACTAGTTCATTATTAACAGTTGATCATTGACAGATGATCAACTTCGTCAACTGTGAATGATCAATTGTTGGCTAAGTTGACTTTTGACAAAAAGTTCAACATGAAGAACTAGTTGTTGATCAAGTGTTGGTACAGAGTTGATCAATTACGAATGATTCCAAGCAGATAGTTGGTTCGTAGTACGTAGCAATCATTGTAGGTGCACAAATAGTTGTTGATGATGTAAGGTCGATTCTCCCATCTAGAGTTGTTTGGATGATATATCATTCTGATAAGACATCATATTGAGATTTTCTGGCAACTGCTGATCACAATGCAAGTTCCACCCCTTGTTGATTCGGAGCATGCATTGGTCGATCAGAGATGGAGTAGCAATTACAAATGGTGGTTTCTTAAAATGGGGGCACCCAAAGAATAGTTGGTTCACTACTATAAATGACAATTGTTGGATGATTCAGGGGTACCCCTCTTTTGAGAAGCACCCAATGGTGTTCGATGCATTTTCAATGATGGGTCTACTTTCAACGCCAACTGTCTGGGCAATTCAGCGAGATGGAGCAGCAGTATCAACGAGAGCCGTTGCTGACAATTGTGACTTGAAAAGAAATGGCATGGGTGAGCAACGGTTCGTGGAACAGCAAATGTTTCCAGCAGTGCAAGCGGCCAAAGCATCTTCCGAAAAAGGTGAAATCAAGTGTTGTTCGGGAGGCAAAAAACCCAGGTTCGTTTTTTTCCCAATTTTGACACACAGATAGATGTTTGGGTTCAAAACACAAAAACTCATCCAAAGGCAAAGTCTGTGACCATTCCACGCTGCATTCATGATGAACGCAGCCAGCTGTCCGGAGGGCAGTAACCAGCCGATCCTATGAAGGGCTCGTGGTGCCCAGGAACCAGAGATGCATTTCAGTGATGAAGATGTGGGTTGCTTGAAGTCGGGGTGCTAAGGGGGTCAAGGGTAAGGAAGATGATCGATCGGAGGACATGTACATGGATCAGTTGACATTGACGGTTTGCACCAAGATGGTTGATTGGTTGGGCCATCCCCTGGTGTAAACATGCTTGAATGCTTGTGGACTGAGAGAACGCGGAACCCCCCAACACAAGTGCGAAAAAGAAAAGCCTTATCTGTTGACCGATGCGGTTGCGAACTTGGTTGCCCGGATTCTCCTAACGACTCGACTCATGTGGATATGGGGGTTTCTCAAAATAGGGTACCCCCTAAATCATCCATCATTAATCACTTACAGTCAACTGATAGTAATAAACCAACCATTTTTGGGGTTTCCAATTTATAGAACCCCCCATATGAGCGCGTCTGAAGGTTGCAGCTGGAGGAAGGAAATTTTCCGAAGCCTGGAAGTAGGCACTGCTGTCAGCCGCGTGCTGCAGGCCCGCTGAAAAGGGATGCAACATGATCCGGGTGCCCTGGTGGTGGCGGGCCAGGTGGATGATGCCGTGGTTGGTATGCCATCATCATATCCACAACGGTGCTACAGTGCCCCAGCATGGTGGTTGCTTGTTGCCTCGATCGTAGAATCACGGGATAGGCGTTTGTTTTCTTAGCTGACTACCAACTGGCAACTCCAGGATACTGAACTCTTTCTTGAGGATCCTGAACTGAAGTAGTTTTGGAATCTAGTTTTCAGTGGATATTCAAATCCTCTTAGTTCTAGGTCTCAGACGGATGGGTTGTGTTTTGTCTGTGGCTGCGAAGGAACTTATGTAAAAAGATGTTGGTCAAATGGTCACAAGATAAAATGTCCAAGGTCGAGAAAATATACTAAGAAACAAGAAATCATAGACAAGAAGCATCGATGAGATAACCAATTGGTGACACAATGTGAATGTGGGAAGTCACATGACGGACGGACTTAGTAGTCTTTTTTTTTTGGGGATAGTTCATTTTCAAGACATAGCAACAGGACGCGCGTCGCTGGGGACCGTGTCCAAACAATGGCCATGTTTTGCATCGACAGCGTCGAACAATTCTCATGGTACGACGTCAGAACTGTCTTGCGTTTGTCTGCTTGTTCCACGTTCTTTCGTGCCAGAACATGCTCGACGGAGAAGTTTCGACAAATCTGCAACAGTCGTCGCAAGGGCTCGTCCTTCGCTACACTGGTTCTCGCAGAAACCATTGATAAGATTCCTGTTCCAAATGACTATGTGTTATTTCAATCTGTTGACGCATCGAAAGTGAGACATGGCTTCAAAAGGGCTTTGCGGGTCTACGAAGCGCTGCAGAAAAACTGGTGTGTTGCATGCAATAAGACTCACAATTTATGGAGAGACGAAAGAACTGCTTTGGTTTATTGTGAATTTGGTGTCTGCTACAACTGCCTCTGGCAAGTTTTGCGCTTTCTAGAGGAAGACCAAGATTTTACGCACATGGTCTTGACGTATAAAGGTTTGGATGTGATGCAAAAATTTCTCATTTATTTTCACGCGCACAGTTTAGTGACTGGACACCCTCAAGATGTGGAAATCAAAGTTCTACCTGGGAACGCGCGTCTCTTGTGGATGCTAATGTATCATCCTGATTTAGTCACGCACTTGCATGAGCTGTAGCGACATGTTCTTGAGTTGTGTCAAACACTTCAGCAATTCATTGCGCGTGTCGTTGTGGACCGTGTAATGATCGTTTCGACTGCAATTGCTCTTGTCGGAAAAAAACGGATGCGTCGCGTTGCTGTCGCAAGTTGCCCCACATTACAATGCTTGCCTTGTAAGACTGTAGACAATGCTTGCCCGTGGTCTTTAATGAAATACTTCATTGATGATTTGATGAGTGAAATACCAATTTTCGAAGGCAGTGACATGATACATTCAGTTGTGACAACCCTAGCTTACACTAAGACCTCTCCAAGATTACGAAGAATGAAAGCTTGTGATACGAAACTCATAAATTACATCCATGACATCACAAAGTCATTCTGTTTCCAGACCCAAGAAACAGTTTGATTTGTTTCGTGACCCAGGACATGCATTGCCTTGTCAAAAACCGCAACACAAGATCATTCTCCAGACAAGTTGCGCGCTCGTGATGTTTTGACCGCCATTCTATAGGCTCAAATGTTTTTTTTCTATATGCACTTATAAGTTTTGGAAACTTCCGCCTCCGCCTCGTGCGGGAACTACTTGTAATGAGTGCTGGTTAGTGATGGCTTATGATGGTCAATTGGCTGGTCAATGATGGTTTATGATGGTTAGTGGTGGCAAATTGATGGTTAGTGGTGGGTAAGAATTCTTACTTGACGGGTAATGATGGCTGATCATAGGGCTGGGACTTTCCGGATAGCATGAACAAGTGATCGTGAAGGGATCGCACCTATTGGAACATGTTTACTTGCCGTATTGATGGTTCATATCGATGTATTGGTTCATGATGGTGAATGGATATTGACCATCAATACAAAAACGGACACAGTGCGGAATCGCTTCCTGCTCATTAATCATCAATAGATACACCCACAAAAAGCAGAACATTTGGGGATATGAACCATCATAGATAGACCAATTTCTGTTCACTAACCTAGTAGATAACCGCAAGAACAACCGGCATTAATGATAGATATCTTAATCACCAATAGCTTTATATCACACAACCAGTTGTTGCTGTGGTGAAGCATCAGTAGATGCCCACCAAAACAACTGGCAGACAATGGGACTGGCTGCTTTAGTCATGGATGCTCACCATCACTGGGAAGATCATCGAACTGGTCAACGGATGGACTTCTGGGGAAGGATTTTCTGGAAGTTCAACGTTGCCAATTTGTTGAACCTATTGATTGGTCTTATTAACCATTAATGGCCAACAATAACCAGATTAAACATATAGATAATAATTCACTAGAAGTTATTAACCATTAATGGCCAATTTGTTGAACCTATTGATTACAATCATGACGATGATCAAACGCCATCATTAACCATTAAGTTCAATCATAATAAGCTATCATTAACCATGATAGCCATCATTAACCATTAAGAATGATTCAAACCATGGAGTTCTAAGGCTCATCGCCATCCAGGAGCCCTGAGACTGCTGGCGATGCCTGGGATTTCCTCACGCCATGGGCGCATGCCACCGATGCCACGGGCGTGGCGCGGGCGGCAGGTGGTGTTGATGGCGGTGAAGTGCGCGCATCGAATCTGGTCCGAGCTCGGAGTGCAGGTGGGGGGCGCCTGGGGAAGAGAGCACGGACTGGGAAGTGGGGAACTAGTTATGACCACAGGCTTTTAATAGTGGTGTTGAACTTGAGTAATGGTTAACCTAACTATGGTTTTTAGTTGACCTAACTGTGGTTGATACTGGTTGACAATGGTTGAGAATGCTTAATAATGGTAAATGATGGTTCATAATTGTTGATAATTGTTCACAATGGACTAGATATGACCACAGGTTTTCTTCATAGTGGTGTTGAACTTGATCAATAGGTTAACAAGAATGGGCAAGAACGGTTAACAAGAATGGTTAAGTACTAGTTATGGTTGATAATGGTTAATCTGAGCCCCGGATTAATGACGGGGGACCCCCCCCCCCCCCCCCCCCCAACATAAAAA
>VSDK01022338.1:97166-117580 GCA_009767595.1 Symbiodinium kawagutii | reverse complement strand
TCATGGTGTGGCCATTGCATGAGAGCAAGAGCTACGTATGCAAAGCACAAAGGACAGCGAAATCCCTATTGTATCAATAGATTACTTCTACTACGGTGAGAAGGATGGAGAAAGCACAAACCTTCAAGTGAAGGACAACAAATCCAAGATGGTCTGGGCGACCACAATCCCAACAAAAGGTCCTGATTTGTTTTCAGTGAACTTTCTTTTGGCCTGCTTGAACGAGACAGGTTACAAGCGGTTGATTTTGAAGAGTGATGGCGAACCCGCCATTGTTGCACTCAAGAGAGAAGTCAAGAGCAAAGCAGAAGGGATTGAAGTGATACTCCAAGAGGCCCCAACTGGGGACCACAGTGCAAACGGCTCAGTAGAAGTAGCCGTGAGAGACGAGAAGCGACAATCGCGAGCTCTGTTGAGCGAACTGGAAGACCATTTGGGCAAGTTGGAAGACACGAATCCATTGCTCACTTGGCTAAGTCGACATGCGGCATTTTGCTTGAGTCGATTTGCAATTCAAGATGACGGCAAAACGCCGTACCAACGATTGACTGGAAGGAAATGGAACAGACCCATGGTGACGTTTGGAGAAAGAGTATTCTTCAGACCTATCGACTCCTACAAGGTGACCAGAGAAGGCGAGACCGAGAAAGAAAGAAAGAGTGGAGACCTGGGACGTAGGGTCATGAGTGGCCACTACGTTGGAACACATGGCAGAAATGCAGATGTGTTGGTGATGACCACCCAAGGGGTGATCAGAGGAAACACCGTCCATAGGAAGCCAGAGGCTGAAAGATGGGACCGTGCAGAGTTGAAGGAGCTAAAGGGTACTCCCTGGGCGTTTCGTCCGAGGAGTGCTGAAGATATGGAGCACAGACTCCACATCACGCTCCCAGCAGCTGAGCAAAGGCTCACGCCTGCAGTGAGAGATAGCGGCCCAAGAAACTTGTACGTCCGAAAGGACGACTTGAAGAAGGAAGACGGTAGCATGGATTACACACCAGGTTGCAGAGGCTGTGAAGCCCTGATGGTTGGAGCGCCAGCAGTCGCTCACAACGCTACTTGTCGGTATCGTCTTGAGATGAGATTGATGCAGACAGAAGAAGGTAGGACTTTTACGAAGGTAGAAGTATCTGGACTTCCAGATCCAGAAGATGGCGAAGTGAGGTCATCAGTTGCCCTGGGACAACCAGAACCAGGAACACCAAAGAGGTCACAGACGGAAACTTGGATGACTTGTTCCACGACATCGAAGATGGGGGGCCCTCGGCTGATTCAGCCGGAGGACTTCCGGGACCGATTGTTGTGGTACAACCAGCTCCTGCAGAAGGAGCAGCAGCATCAAGTTCAGCAGCGCCTGGATCTGATCTTTCACATGATCAGTTTTGGTCATCAGCGCAGCCACCAAGCGATTTACATTCACTGTTCCAGTTCACAGTTGAACCCAACGAAGATTGGGAAGTTTCACAACAAGATTTGCAAGCTCTGGGTGCACACGACATCTCAGAGATCTTTTCACCACCAAGATTGACTGAGAAGTGTAGATCGTACGGACTACTTCCAGGATACGCAGTCGATTTGGAAACAGGATGGGACCTGTTAGACAAAACCCAGGTGAAGAAGTTGAACAAGATCCTCGACGAAGAGGATCCCTACTTGACCACAGGCAGTCCACCTTGTGAAGCGTTTTCGCCACTACAAGGTTTGAACAAGGGACGTGTGGATCCCGAGATCCAACAGGAACGATTGGAGAAAGGGAAAGAGATGCTGAAGACAGCATGCGACGTTTACAAAAGAAGACACAAGAAAGGAAAGTACTTCCTCCACGAACATCCCAAGAATGCAGCGAGTTGGAAAGAAGAATGTGTTCACGAAGTTGAACAACTTCCAGGAGTGGAAGTAATCGAGGGACCAATGTGCAGATGGGAGATGGTGTCCCGAGACGCAAGCGGCGAAGGGTATGTGCGAAAGCAAACAAAATGGATGACAAACAGTCCCGAGTTAGCAAAGATCCTAAAAGGAACTTGTAGCAATGATGACGCAGGCGGAAGAAAGCCTTGGCACCGTCACATACACCTTGTGAACGGTCGTGCCAAAATGGCTAGGATCTACCCACCGAAGTTAGTACAAGCAACCATCCGCGGGATCAGGAAACAGATGGAAGTTGACGGAGAGTTCCGTGAAGTCAATTCCATGGAAGCTGGTCCCAGTCCGGATGAAGACCCAGCTTTGGAAGACTACGAAGGTGACTACGTACCAACGTTCGAGGAAGGTCAACAAGAAGATCAAATCTTCTTCGACTCCATCACCGGAGTCCAGCTGAATGCGGACCTTGTGCGTGCAGCTCGTCAAGAGGAACTTGATTGGTTGCACAAGGCACAAGTCTACGAAAAGCGTACGTTGGACGAGTGCTATCGTGAGACGGGAAAAGCACCGATCACACTCAAGTGGATCGACAGAAACAAAGGAGATAGTGAGAAGCCCAACTACAGATCACGAATCGTAGTTCGGGAAATAAAGAAGCAACATGGAGCACTTCCAGGACACATGTTGTTCAGCAACATGCCACCGCTGGAAGCGGCAAAGATTTTGTGTTCACAACTTGCAACGAAAAGCAAAAGCAAGTTGAGGCTAGCATTGTACGACATCTCTCGAGCCCATTTCTATGGGAAGGCAAAGAGGAAGGTTTACGTGACCTTGCCTCCGGGAGATGAGCAGGAAGGCCATTGTGCCATTCTGTTAAAGACAATGTATGGAACACAAGATGCCAGTCATGTTTGGCAAGAAGACTACTCACAACATCTGAAACAGTGTGGATTCGATCAAGGCAAAGCTTGGACAAGTGTATTCAAGCACACCGCAAAGAACATCCAACTGTTGGTTCATGGAGATGACTTCCTAGTGTTGGCCGACGACGAGGGCCAGAACTACATGAAGGAAGTATTGTCAAAGAAGTACGAGTACCGTTGTGACGGAATGATTGGTGAGGGATCAGGAGATCGACTTACCATTCTGAACCGAATCGTTACATATGAACAAGGAACAGGAAAAGTGACATACGAAGCAGATCCAAGACATGCAGAAACGATTGTTCGACAGCTCAATCTGACACAAGCGAAAGCAGTTGCAACACCAGCAGAAAAGAAGAAGAGTAGTGAGGTGCTGGCATCGGTTGGACTTCCACCGATGACGGCTGAACAGACTACACTCTTCAGAAGTCTGGTGATGAGAGCGCAGTTTCTTGCGCAGGATCGAGCGGACATTGCTGAAGCAGTGAAATCTCTGACGAGAAAGATGAAAGCCCCAAACGAAGCAGACATGAAAGACCTAAAGAGACTAGGTCGATACCTGGTTGGAAAACCACGTGTGGTGAATGTGTATCATCAACAAAAGGAAAGCCAGGTGATCAAAGTGTTTACAGACAGCGACCACGCTGGCTGTT
Organism: Symbiodinium kawagutii; assembly: GCA_009767595.1. Taxonomy (NCBI): domain Eukaryota; class Dinophyceae; order Suessiales; family Symbiodiniaceae; genus Symbiodinium; species Symbiodinium kawagutii. Next base: position 114,141 of record VSDK01022338.1, on the reverse strand, counting down.
TCTTAACCAGAAAGAGCACTACTGGATATGTAGTGCAGGTGGGGCAACACGGAATCAAGCATGGATCAAACTTGCAAAGCACAATAGCTTTGTCAAGCGGAGAGAGCGAGTTCTACGCACTCGTTCGTGCAGCAGCAATCGGATTGAGTATCCGTGCGTTGATGAAAGACTGGGATATGTGGTGCAGGTGGGGCAACACGGAATCAAGCATGGATCAAACTTACAAAGCACGATAGCTTTGTCAAGCGGAGAGAGCGAGTTCTACGCACTCGTTCGTGCAGCAGCAATCGGATTGAGTATCCGTGCGTTGATGAAAGACTGGGGACATGATCTCAGTCTACAAATCTTCAGCGACTCTAGTGCGGCACGTGGAACCGCGAGTCGCCGTGGATTGGGAAAGTTGCGACACGTACAAACCCGCTTCTTGTGGATCCAAGAACGTGTGGCAGACAACCATCTGAAGATCAGTGCAATAGGAACGAAGCACAACTTAGCCGATTTGTGTACAAAGCCAGTGCAGAAGGAAACCTGTGAGAAACACATGAAGACCATGTGTCAAGAGTTTCACACCGGCAAAGCTGCCGGAGCTAAAGCGTTAGAGTCAACGAAAGTGTAGCATAGTGTAGCACTTACGTTGAAGGTGGGGTGTTGAGAAATCAGCCCCTGTATAAAGGTCATAGGGCAACCATCAAGTGTTGCTGTACTTTTGGCTCAAGGTAAAATGGTGGGAGTGATTTGCTGGGCATAATTTGTGAAAGCCTTTGAAAACCAATATTTAGTATCCGCAGTTATGAGAGTGATACTAAACACTATGATACTCATAGTTCATGGTTCCAATCCAAGCATATCAACAACAAATGAAAGCCAATTGTGAGTATGGCCTTATAAGCCTAGCTGCCTCTTGGCAGGGATGATTGTGGCCCCCAAAGTCTATTTCTCGCTATGACTACAAGCAATTGTTTATGACCGTGGAGCTTGCCATTTCAACGGGGAATAACCACCCGATGATTATAAGATGTGATAATGCTCATAAATTCCTGTTATTCTTGCTACAAGTCAGTGCAAGTGGTTGTAACAGCTGTTATTATTTCTTATCGTAAGATCAACGATTCTCATATCAACCCTCCAAGTAGATCGAGTATGAGAATTGACCATTCCCAATGGGTAGATGGAAGCTGTGGGATATATTCTATCTGCTCCAGGAGGGCTAGTAATTATATACAACCCTATTTGGACGTCCATCCCCACTTTGTAACTGCTGACTAATCATGGTTACAGGGGTCAGTTCGGGGGTGGGGATGTTCATATGTTTTGAGAAACCAGCAAATTTGAAATGTTTAGATTCTCAGGGTATTAAACCATTGGTCAACCGTAGGCAGTTCAAGGTTAGTTAACCAGTATAAAACATGTGGGTCAAAATTGGGTACCCCAAAATCATTGGTTTTTAATCGATTTCAAGTATAAATGTTTTTTTTCCATTATGGGGGTTCATAATTTCATTAGAATAGAATAGCCTTGTAATAGACCATTGGTCTATGATAGCCTGAACATGCCATAGCCATATTGGACATGTTCATGCTCAGAGTTTGGGCACGGGAAGAGATGTGTCAAGTCACCACGGCTAAGTAACAACTCGTTGTGAAGCGTTGCGATCGCTGAGTGGACGCCCAGGCAAATCATCCAGGTATCATCCACTTATGAACCATTGAGTTATATGGATGATCATGAGTTATGTGAGTTATATGGATGAAACATCCAGGCAAATCATCCACTTATGAATGATTCATCCAGGATGATCATTGAGTTATGTGAGTTATGCTTCCCCAGTTTCCAGTTGAATCATTTACAGCAACCAATCATGACTTTGGGGCTTCCCAATGGCTTAAGAAAACCCGTCCCCTCAGGGTTCCTACCACTGGTCTGATGGCAGAAGTCACTGATGCTTTCCAGTTCTTAATGGTGAACAGCTGGATGATTACACTCTGGTGATCTAACATAGCAATGGAAAATCACCAATGTTCTAGGGAAACCATAGGAAATCAGCTAGAACTGGTGGATTGTCCATTGCTATTTTAGATCACCGGAGGGAAGATATGGCTATAAGCACAAAGCCATGCGCATTGGTGATGAACTGCGCGGCGAAGTTTGGCCTTGTCTAGCCGTTAAGGATCATGATTTACCATAGCCGTTCACCATCATCATGTGGCCATAGCACTTTGAAGTCATAGCATTGCCATAAAGTTATGAGGCGTTACCAATACTGCCATACTGGATGGATGAACAACATCCGAACAGTTGCACCAGTTTGGTCACTTATAGGATGTGAGCAGCCAGAGGTACAGAATGATTATGTGGCCATTGCATTTCGACAGGCTTTGGAGCAAATTGTTTCTCAGCACCATGGAATGAACAGTAGGGTGCAACCAGGTGTTTAAAATAAGATCATTTCCGGGGTGTATGACACCTCTAAACTTGTGTTGCAATTCAGCTTGTCAAAAAACCTGCGCACATAGTTTTGCAGCGCGGAGGAGCCAAAAGCTTTTCGCAGCGCGGGAACATCAGTCTGGAAACACATGTTCACGACAGCCAGATGGATACGGGAGGGCCGTCGCCTGTCATTAGCGTCCTTGACGCGGACTGTTTGGAAACGCGCGCTGAGCCCAGATGCGTTTCCACCCACAATCAATTAATGGCCAGAAGCCCGCGGATAAACGGGGCAATGATCTGCGATATGTCACCTCTCGGCAGGTCGGCCATCAGGAAGTTAAAGCGCGCGGTTGCGATGTGCTCTTTGTCAGGGATTTGTGGCGAGTTTGTCAATAACATTTTTCAACAGGTTTCAAGTCTCGGGCGAAGAGTTCATTTGAGCTCATTTCATTTGACATGCCGAACGGGCAGCCCCAACAAGTTCTTCTGCGGGGGTTTTCTCAAGTTTTTTTGCTGGGCATTGGCCCACTGCAAGTTGCAATCAATTGTTTGATGGGTTTTTTGTTAAAATATGATTTTGGTCGCGCTTCAGGTGTCGCCACTCATGTTGCGGACTAGTTTTTGGCCTGGGCGTGCTGCATTTTAGGGAACGATAGCATTCACCGCACGTCTCTGAGGAAAAAAATCTACAGAATATCGTCGCTGACGGTTGGGATTCGACAGAGTGGCCGGAAGGGCAGAATCTGCTGCATTTTCTTTGCGAGTGCCTTGCATTGAGAGGGTTTCCGCCGGAGGTGCGTTGTTAGTTACCAACTGCGTTTTCTTTGCACGTAGCGTCCTCAAGCCGGTTTTGGTGCCTGGCAATTGTCATGGTTACGCCTTGGAAAGTTTTGGTTGCATTGCATCTGGTGGTTGCAAGATTACTTCTTGAATTTTTGAATGTGCCTTCTCAATTTTCCCAGAGTGTGGTGATCACTTGGTGCAGTCGGCAGGGCTCGGTTTGATGAGGTGATGGTGATGAATGTTGAATTTTGCCTGTGTCTTCTCGGACTAAGTTGAACCAACAAACGCAAATTTGCAACAAATATTGTTTGGGTAGCAGTTCCTTCAAAACAGTTTGCCAATCCATTGAATTGCATGCATGGTGTGTGCTCGACTTGGTTTGATTTTAGGATTACCTTACTCGATGTGCTACACAACTTTGGGTTCCGTACTTAGCTAAATTAGTTTTTCACCAAGATGCCAATTTTAGTATATGTAACTGTAAACGGACAAACTGACTTGGAAACCCGCTCTGCACAGAACCAACTGCAACCAGGGTAATCAGTTGATATCATGTTGTAGTTGTTATTGGTTACAGGGAACGTCCACACATGACAAAATTGCCAATGATGTTTTTTTTTGCAGCAGTTGTGGATTTGGTTGTTTGAAAGTGTTATTGTTATATAACTATCTATGGGTGACACCAATGACATACAATTGCTGACTGGAGCTGGGAAAATGCATTCTTCCCTAATGAATATGGAATCTTTGCCCCCCGTACCACATTTCAAGAGTTTCTTTTCAATTTGGCTGATTTTGGTGGCGCTTAGCTGACCGGGCAAAAAATGACACCTGATTTGATTTGCTTTCTTTGGTATGATGCCGTCATTGATGGTGGGTTCATACTTGGATAGCATTTGTTCATGGAGAAAATCAACAACCATCCCGGAACCAGTATGGCTTGGAGGTTGATTTCATTATTAATCCTAACTAGCGTTTTCTCGTAACATTTTGTCAGCAACGCATATGTTCCAGATTGCAGTATTTTTGTTGGTATCATTAATTTTTGTTTTTGCGAATCATTAAACCATGGTACCAGCAAACCAGCAAACGCAACTGTCATCATTATAACTATGATATCAATTTCCAATGATATGTGTGTTTCCGCCCTGGTTAGTATCTAATTTGTCCCTGTCATGTGAAACAACACCATGGATGATAATAGTACCGAAACTATGTTGAACCACACTGAAATGGTTTTGGGCAGACCAAAATCATCCCATAATCGTCGTGATCATGTATGATCATCCTCTTCATGAGTAGTATTGACCCTACAATTACCATAACCCAAGGGTCATACCATACCTGGGTCACATCTCTATGGTAAATGATGATGGACAATGGTCAGTCATGATTATTGGCTGGTTGATAGGCCATTTAACTATGGTTAGTGGCATCTACGGTACCTGGGTCGTATCTACCCTAACCCTTGTACAGGGTAACTAGTAGGTATTACTAGGGTAACTACCATCCCGTTATCAGGCCTGGTCCAAAAAAGACATCCCAGGTCATAAATATACCATGCTATACCTGGTAGTTATCCTAGGGGTAGCTATTTTGAGATGGCTGTGGGACAAAACCCCGTACCCCGGGTTCCCCCCACTATTCACCATTGTGTTCCCTATAGAATGGTTGGTCATTTTCCACCATTCGTTGGTTAACTGACGTTGACTCATAGCCACATTGTTGGTATATCCACTACTATAGTTGATTATCATTCCCTCTTATTAACCATTAACCTACTAGTTGGTAGGTGTTAACCATTATATCAACCCTACTATATTATCATAGTTAATTATCATTGTTAACCCTATTATTGTTGGTTATCATCCATTACTATTAACCAGCTAAACCAGCTAGTTAACCATCCATTAGCTATTAACTAGCTAAACCAGCAGTTGACCAACCAACTAAATCATCCATAACCATGTTAATTCTCATTGTTAACCCTTGGTTGGTTGGTCAACTGCTTGACCCATACCCATATACCACAGCTGGGTCACTCCTGGCGCTGCTGGTGGAGCCGGGTCCAGGCACTGCAGCGATCCCTCGGTGGTGCGTTTGGCGGCGGAGCTTTGCCCCAACTTGGAGGCGCACCTTGTGATGGCTAAGGGTGATGAGTGGTCGACCATAGGAGCTAGTTATTGATAAGTATAACCATTATCCAGCTCCTATGGTTGAATGATGTATCTGGTTATGATTAATGATCACCTATAACGATCATCCAATAATGGTGAATCATTGATAATGGTGAATTATTGATATTGATAAGTATAATTGATGATTCACCAATATTGATGTAGCTAGTAATGATAAGTTTATTGATGGTGATTTGGTCAAGCATAGCTGGTTGGTGGTTCTTATAGGGCTTACAATCAGCAACCAGCAACCAGCAACCCCTATTAGGGGTTGATGATCCACCATTATTATACTTTATAGCAGCTATTTTTTTGGTGATCCTCAACCACCAGTAATAGTGGTTAGTTGTAGGGAACCATTACACAACGATAGTACTAGGGGTTATAGTGATATCCTTAGTATCCCCTATCATCAACTTTTGTTTATAGGGGTTACAACCATAGCTTTTATAGGGGTTACAGCCACTCATGGTAATCAGTGCTTAGTTATCCTGATTTTTTGGTTATCCCCTGTTGTTGGTAACGGTGCCTGCGTGTTGGGGTTGTTGCTTATTATCCCCTATTTTTGGGTATCCCTAGTACTCTTGTTTGTTAGTGATAGATTAAAATATTAGTTAGACAATCACTAACAACCATTTTATCATCCCCTAGTAGTGGTTAGCTGTTACAACTCTTGTTGCTCATTATCCCCTATGACTAACCATTATGAATATCAATAACCATAAGGGGTGGTGGTTGTTACTAGTGGCGAGGAACAACTTGTACTGTCAGACACCACTCATCGCCTTGTGAAGCGCCAGGTGCGCGACAGTCAAAACTTGCGCGCCATGGACTATGCCCGGCGCAACCCCAACACGCAGGCGGCCGCACCGCACCGCGCCTGGGAGTGTTGGGGGTTGGAACGAGCCGTTGGTAAAAGTCCTCATTTGGATGGTTCATGGTGGGTCTTTAAGGGGATATGCTTTTATACCGGATTTTAGCGGATTTATCAGGTTTGAGAATCTGGGATTTTAGGGCATTCGCATGTGTCATGCTTCTCGTTGAAGGAGATGATGGTGGGGACATACACCCGAGAGTGTACGATATGGATGCTCTGGAGTTGTACAACCTTCTCTGGTTGACAGCAGGCTTCAAATCACAGCAGGTGCATGGAGTGCTGAATGTGGCCGCGGTCACTTCGCGCGAGCAAGACCTGCCTTGGTCTGAAATATGCTCAACGCACCTTTTTAAGGTGGGTGATGTGGCAGGCGCATTACCGGTTCAGCCGCGTGCAGCCCGACGTGCTCTGTCCACTCCGAAGTTCAATGGCGACCTATGTGGGCTGCGACTCGCCAAAAGACTTTCGATCGCTGCTCTGTTTCCACTGTCGTGAGTTATGCTTGGTCTTGCTAAGCTTTTAGTGGCAGGCGGGGAGAAATTGCATCTCCGCGCTTCGCATTTGGCAGCCCGGGATCGCCAGGATGTGACTTTGGGACTGCAGAATTTGCGCAAGCATTTGCAAAATGAGAGCTTGATACTGTCACGAGATCCAACCAAAAAGCGATCAACAGTGAGAAAAGGTACATTACGAAATGTATGGACATACCAATCATTATCCAACTATTGATGAGTTGCGGCACCAAATAACGATCATAAACAAACCCACCAACTATAAGCATTCTAGGCTCCCAAGTAATAGCTTCAAATTGGCGGAAAACAATCCAATGGGAACAGCGATCCCAAGCATGTGGCGAGTTGGGTCATTATTAACAAACCAATAATGATGGACAAGTTCACCAACAAAACTATAGGGAAAACATCCTGATTAATGATGGGGGAGCCAGGGGTACAGGGTGAACTGACCCATAGAACCATGTCTCTATGATTGTCAAAGATACACTGTGTTGGTATGTGTATGTCCCCTTTCCGAATGCGGGGTATCATCCCCAGTTACTAATAGCATCCATATCCCTACTAACTCCAGCTAATTGTGATAACCGCATTCATATCCATTCAAGCTGATTATGTTGTTTGTGAAGTGAATGATCCATATAAACATGTTTTAATCAATTGATGACATCCCCATGTTTTTAATCCCAGGAATTAGCCACGAATCCATGGAAAAATACATATTAAGGCATACCCCCGGTTATTTGTCCACCTCAATGGTATATGGTGAGGGTTACGATAGCAGCTCATTAACCAGCCGGTCAACTTCCGCAGTTAACGTGGATAGCTGTTCATTAGCACTTGTGGTCAGCTGTCAACCCATAGGTGTTGATAGCTGTGTGGTCAATCCCATAGTGGTTAACATTAATGGACGGTTAATCCCTTAGTTGGATGTCCAATTATTACCACATAGTGGATAGCTGTTCATTAGCACATACTAATCAGTATAGTTCTACTATGTGGTGCAGCTTCTATGGATTGACTATAATTTGTTAACCTTATGCTAAATAAAGGCTAAGAATCCACATTAGCTAGTCATGATTTAGCTGGTAACATTTTATATAGAGTTAAGGAGGGCATATATTTCCATTAGTGAGTTCTATATCACTTTTTTCCACTTGCCATGCAATCTCATTCTGGGTAGGCATATCTAGTTTTAGGTAGCCTTCCTTGTTAGCCACAATATGCTCACAGCAAATTACTTCCAATTCTTCATGATAAGTTGCAAAACCAACAATAACACCAATATGGGGGTTATCAGGGTGAACAATGGGGATTAGGGGACAATAACCAACAATAATGGTGAAACAAGTACTATCTATGGTCAAACGTGGAAGTTGCCACGACAACAGCGCTGTTACAACGACATTGTTTCAGTTACGAAGCCAATTATGGTACTAATTAGGACTAATCCTTGAATGTGGCAAATATTAAGTACGTAGTTACATTATACTATTTATTTTTTTGATTTATATATATATATATGTATACAATATAGAAAAATTTTCCACTATTACGTACACTACGGGTGAATCCTGCATGTTCGACATTGCTCTGGGCTTTGTAGTGTTGTGGAATCAATTGAGTCAGCCTCCGCATCACTTCTGGCTCAGCAATTGGCCTTGCCTCGAATGGGCACTCTGTTCTTGAAACATCCAGCCTTGGGTGAAGACGAGCCTTTGACTCTGGCATCAAGGCCGCAATCCTTCCGACGGATGACGCGGTGGTTCCAGTTCCGCCGGATGGAAGGTCGGCTGGTATGATTGAAAATTACATCATGCCTTGATCATGCCCCTCCGGAGGTGTCTCTGGACTTCACTTTTTCCTCGCTTGCTCAAAAGATGCTGACCGACGAGGGCGGAAAGGTGAAGAGCAGGACTTTGGGCGTGTTGGACGGTGTTGTGCTGTCACGGTGCAAGCAGCGTGACATTGTGCTGCGGACCGGACTGGGCAGGAGACCTCCATCGTAGTGGCGTGGGCGTCCGCGCGGTTGAGTGGCGAATGGAACGGTTGCAGGCTGGAAAGGTCAGCGAGCGCTTGGAAGGAGAATCTCTAGAAAGAGGCAACGTACATACCCAGAAAAACCACACACTGACGTTCAAAACAAGAAATTTGTCTGACCTTGGATTCCAGATGAGCATTATGCACCATGCAGTGGCGCGCGACCAAGAATACAATATTGAAGGCAGCGTTGCCGTTATTTTCTAATTCTCATGGTTCTTGTTCGTTTGACATGTGTTCGGCATGGAACGCCTTAAGACGCTTTGGACGCATTGAATGTGCAAGAAAGCGCATTGGTGTGTGTGCAGTGTCAGGCGCACTGTCTGTTGTAGCTGTTTCCAGAGTGCAACTGCACAAACATTTGTTTTTTTTTACCGTTGGTAAATGATTTGGTGAATACTGATGATGGCCGATAAGAATGGTTGATAAGAAACAATGGTTCGTAATAATGATTTGTCATTAGCGATGTTTCACCATTCTTGACCATGGTTAATCCACCTGCTTTAATACGGCCCATCGGTGGAACAAAATGACGCCAAAAAATACAAACATCAGCGGGGACTTTTGGGGGGTTCTCCAAATGGGGGACTCCCAGTTATCATCCTTTAGTGGTCATTTTGAGTAAAAAACCAACCATGTTTGGGGTTCACGATTTTGAGTAACGTCCACATTTCTGCCAAAGTTGCACCCCAATAACATGTTTCTCTCCATATCATTGGCATTGTGTGCAATGTCGGCCCTGCCCAGTAGCGAAAGGGCAAGCACCAGTTATGGTAGATATAGCTAGTTCGTTAGCGGGCATTAGCCAATTTAAAACTGGGGAAAGGTCCTCGTTGCAAGGATACCCCGGTGGATATTCTCCCGAAGATCTCCTTAATCTGGTTGTCCACTCTGGAGAGTATACCCTTATCGAGGGCCAATTGCATGGGGAGTAACTTATTTTGCTCAATGGAGGATAGTATACCCTTATTAGTAAACCCTATGTGGCTCTTTGATATCCACTGGAAGAAAACTGAAATTGACACAGGCTTTTTGCTTCCATGTGGACATCAACCAAACATTGGTCAGCATATCAAGCTTGATATTGGCAGGAGATCCAACCAAAAAGTGATCAACAAGGAGAAAAGGTACATTGCGAAATGTATGGATATATCGATCACTATCCAGCTATTGACGAGTTGCGGCACCAACTAACGATCACAAACAAACCCACCAACTATAAGCATTCTCGGCTCCTAACTAATACTTTCAACCTGGCGAAAAACAATCCAACGGGAACAGTGTATCCCAAGCATGTGGCGAGTAGGGTCATTATTAACAAACCAATAATGAGGGATAAGTTCACCAACAAAACTATGCGGAAAACATCCTGATTAATGATGGGGGAGCCAGGGGTACAGGGTGAACTGACCCATAGAACCATGTCTCTATGATTGTCAAAGATACACTGTGTTGGTATGTGTATGTCCCCTTTCCGAATGCGGGGTATCATCCCCAGTTACTAATAGCATCCATATCCCTACTAACTCCAGCTAATTGTGATAACCGCATTCATATCCATTCAAGCTGATTATGTTGTTTGTGAAGTGAATGATCCATATAAACATGTTTTAACCAATTGATGACATCCCCATGTTTCTAATCCCAGGAATTAGCCACGAATCCATGGAAAAATACATATTAAGGCATAACCCCCTGTTATTTGTCCACCTCAATGGTATATGGTGAGGGTTACGATAGCAGCTCATTAACCAGCCGGTCAACTTCCGCAGTTAACGTGGATAGCTGTTCATTAGCACTTGTGGTCAACTGTTAACCCATAGGTGTTGATAGCTGTGTGGTCAATCCCATAGTGGTTAACATTAATGGACGGTTAATCCCTTAGTTGGATGTCCAATTATTACCACATAATGGATAGCTGTTCATTAGCACATACTAATCATTATAGTTCTACTATGTGGTGCAGCTTCTATGGATTGACTATAATTTGTTAACCTTATGCTAAATAAAGGCTAAGAATCCACATTAGCTAGTCATGATTTAGCTGGTAACATTTTATATAGAGTTAAGGAGGGCATATATTTCCATTAGTGAGTTCTATATCACTTTTTTCCACTTGCCATACAATCTCATTCTGGGTAGGCATATCTAGTTTTAGGTAGCCTTCCTTGTTAGCCACAATATGCTCACAGCAAATTATTTCCAATTCACCATGATCAGTTGCAATTAACATGATCATAATCAGAATTATCAGTTCAATTGTTCTACCATTTGCCACTGGTATAGCCATGGAATCATTGATTTTCAGCATGTGGATTAGCCATATTGGCCTATAGTCCGCATGACTTATCATGGCTAATCATTTGTGATTATCTTTAGCCATTGGTAGCTCAGTCATCATGATATAATCAATGACCACTGGTCATACCATTGATTTACCATCCAAATATACCACTAGTAAAGATTTTACCATTCATTGTACCATTAGCCACTGGTATAATCCACCTGAGCTCCAGCTACTAAGCCGCTTTTCGAGTCCTTTTTCGAGGTCCTTGAGGAGTTGCGCCTTGTGAGCCAAGAGCGCTGCCTGGGAAACCACGAGGCGCCGCTTTGGGATTGCCCCTGTGAAGATCAGGGCCTCGGCCGTGGTGGTTATAGCTGGTGGCTTCGACCTACACCCATAGCGCTATGGCTGGGTCAATACTAGAAATGGTGGTTTCTTCAAATAGGGGACCCCAAGAAATGGTTGGTTTACTATTCACAAAGGGCTAATACTGGGTAATTTGGGGGTACCCCTATTTTGAGAAACACCTAAATGAGTTATAAAAAATGTGGTTTTTTTCAAACATGATAAAAAGAGTTAATAAACTGGAAGACAACTGGGGGTACCCCTATTTTGAGAAACAGCCGTATGGTGGATTCTCAAAATTGGGGTCTCACCAGTTCTCATACAGTTTTTTACCATTTACACTAGTAAACCAAGCATTTTGGGGGTCCCTTATTCAAAGAAACTATCATATCGTGGTGCAGCTGGTCACTGATGAATCCTTCTTATTGACTCGTCATAGTAATAAACCACCATTTTGGGGGGCTCCCTATTTTGAGAAACCACCTGAGAAACCACCATGTTGCTGGTTTATGATCGGAAATTATAAGGAAGATGAATAGGTTGAGTAATGACTACTACATGCATCTGAAAACAATCCAATGATAATGTTTCAGGAATATCAATAAGCTGAATAATGATTACTACAAAAGAAACAGTTTTCGAGGCAGCCATTGTTCACCATCATTTAACCATTTCCTGCCCATCAGTCAACCAACTGCTTGTTAACCACAACAGAACAATTTGTTAACCATCTCTGTTCAGATTTTTCACCTTTACTAGCCACACGTTCACCATTATCAATCATCATCATCATCATCATCAACATCATCATCATCATCAACCATCACCAACTAACCATCATTGAAGTTGGCCATTATCCAACCATTAGCATGTATTCTGATGGCTACTATTGGCTATTAACCAGCCACGTTAACTATGAAGATTGGCTATTCACTACTATCATTTACCATCATCTCATTGATTAATCATCATCAAGCATCATTAATCATCATTTATGTTCATTAATTCTCATCAACCATCACTAACCATCATTGACCATCACTAGCCATCACTAACCATCACTAACCATCATTAACCATCACTAACCATCACTAACCATCATTGACCATCACTAGCCATCACTAACCATCACTAACCACTATCAACCATAGCTTCATCAACCATGAACATTGGCACATCACAGCTGCAGGCCCCGGAAGCTGGACACGAAGTGGATCTTGAGCTGTCAGGAAACCTGAGAAAGCTTCCCATGGGTTGTTCTGAGGTGGCTATGGGTGGTTATGGTTAAGTAGCTGGTTAATGGTTATTAATAGGGTATAATAAGCAACAATAGTAGGGGATATACCAGCTATACATGGCTTATCATTAGTTATTGTCATTGGTTATGATTAACTTGATTAAGAACTATGGAAGTAGGGTTATCAATGATAGTAACTAATGATAATAGTGAGAGTTATTAATCATTAACTACTTCCATAGTTATTAATGAAGTTATGAATCATTAACTAACTAATAATGAAGGATAATGATAATAACTAATGAAGGATAATGATAATCCTTCATTATTACCACCAATTGGAAGTAGTTATCATTAAGGGGTTCATGGTTGATGACAATAGGGGATGATAACTAACAATTATAGGGGATATATACCAACAATATGGCTATGGGTAGATATTCACCAACCACAACCATAGGGGTTGTAACCACTACTGCAAGGTAAAATAAATGATTATATAACCAACAATCATTATGAGGTGGTTCATGGTTAATGATAATAGGGGATGACAACTAACAATTATAGGGGATATATACCAACAATATGGTTACGGGTCAATATTAACCAATCAACCAAGGGTTAACTAGCTGGCTCATGGTTAATGATAGGGAATGATAATCAACAATAGTAGTGGATATACCAACAATGTGGCTACGGGTCAATATTAATCAACCAACTAATGGGGGATAATCACCAACAATTGCATGAGGAAAACAATGCTTCATGATGGGGGAACCTGGGGTACAGGGTTTTGACCATAGCCAGGTGTATATGGTTGTTTCTCAATATAAGGGACCCCCAAATCATCCTTGATATTCACCATTATATCCCCTACTATCATCTATGATTATTCACTATTATCACTATCATTGCTATGCACATATCCCCTATTATCAACCATCATTACCAACCACTAGCAACAAACCATCCATCACTCGGGATTTCCAACTTTGACAAACCACCATGATACAATGAATTCCAAGGTGGGCCCGCAAAAGCGGCCGTAAGTTTGGTGAACATAAGGGTGCCAAGATAGATTCAAAGGCGCACAAACCACCTCAACCCGGGGGTCCACCTTGTGACAAGGTCATATTTAGATATATACTGTACAGCGCAGCTTTTGATATTCTAAGCATATGTTCTATATATTTATTTTAATACCACAAATGCCATTGTAATCAGCCACAGCCACGGTAGTCATGTGACTACCACACGAGTTGTCAGGAATTCCAAGTATATGCGGCCATTGTCATCATTCGAACCTGAAACATCGCTCTTGTCGCGGTGGCGGTTGTGGCTACAACACAGCTTTGCTCGCTGGTAAATGATGTCGATCAACAATATTGCTGGTGTCGTAGTTACCCCTTGGAAAACCAACTTGGACGCTAAAATTCACCAGGTTTTGATGGTAGAGCAGCTACAAATGATTGACTTTCCACTTCCCAATCAATTTGCCAGAGACTATCGTTCTAGATGATTGTGTTTCTTTGTGATTGTCCCATATTCAATCATCATTTGGTTTCTTTTTTTGTTAACTTTGTGTTGGCGCTTCGTTGTGATGGGCCTCGGCGGCCTCGCCCTCCGCAGCTCTTGCGTTAAGTCTCCGGGTGGGGCGCTTCCAAAAAAAAAGCCGTTGCGCCGAACTACTCGGCGCGTTTCCGGTCCGCAATGCCGTCACCGGAGATGAAGTACCATGAGGATGTCGTATCGCCACAGAGTGGCTTGGCTTTCCGAAATGGCGAGTTGTGTCAAGTCGGTACCCATCAAGGCTTTATGGGTGAGAATAGTGACTTAAAGTGGTTAGAAGTGGCTAATCAGAATGGGTAGCAATGGTTCACTATGCGGGAGAATAGCCAACAATAATGGTTGGAATACAACCGCTGCTGATGGTACACCAGGGTACAGGGTGAACTGACCCACAGCCAAAATCAGATGCAATGAGTTCATATACCAAGGATGAGCAGAGAGATGTACCATCCTTATTTGATAGCTATTTTGTCACTGTATAGTGGAGATAACTATTTAGTTTTTTTGAAGAGCCTTTGACATCAGACTCTATGATAGCCAACATAACTATATATGTATGGAAAATAGATGGTTATGTGTGTTTCCATCGCGCAGATATTTAAGGCCAACTACAACCGCTGTTCAAGGCCATGAGGGTATCAATTCTCCAACCTGAACAGCCGCAGGGTCACTCACAGGCTGCGAGGTGGACACCGTTTCACCAGCTGCCGTTGGTGACTAGGATAAGTACCAGGCCGATGGCTTGTAAACCACCGAATCTAACCAGGTTGGTTCGTATCTGGAATAACTACCATTCATGGTACTTGGATGTGCAGCTGGGGTTACAAGCATTGTGACAAGCCCTATACGGTAGCTGAACTAACCCCTAGAAACCATGGTGTGTGACCACTTGCGAGCTGTGGGCGTGCACATCCAAGTAGGTGCAACTAAGTGTAGTTGAATGGCTTATGCACCACCGTATAATGAGGGGTTGCAACTTGTAGATCTCAACATCCATGATGGCCACGTGAGGGGTGATGGTGGTTGTTCTAGATAAGGGACCCCCGAAAAGGTTGGTTTATTAGTATGCAACAAGGGGGTTTCCTAAAAGTGCTTGGTTTATTACTGTAAATAGTTAATATCAGATGATTTGGAGGGTTCCCTATTTTGAGAACAACCGTTTAGGGGTTTGATCAACCACTCAATGGGAATCAATGATGTGACTGACCGAGAGTATCCTGGATGCAACCATTGAGTCATATTTTTTGTTGGCTTCTTGTAATCTCCCCATGGTTCTTGTTGGTGGTTGCATGGTTCCCTTCAGCAGTGGATATCATTGTGGTTGCTGCTGATGATGATGATGACGAGGATGATTCGATGATGATTCGATGACGATGACGATGACGATGACGATGGTGATGATGATGATGATGACGACGACGACGACGACGACGACGATGATGATGATGATGGTGACCATGAAAATGGAGTACTGCTGCAGGGTTACAGAAACACTGTGTCGTGTTCTACAGTGTCCTAATTGTGAAGCATTGTAGAAGAGCCCCTACTTTGTGATTACTAGCTGGTTGGTGGTTCCAGACATTTTGTACTTTCCCTAGCAATTAACAACAATTGGTTGGCTGAAACCACCAACCAACTGATAACGCAGAGCTATTCCTCTAGTGTCAATCACCAAATTTGTGTACGGACCGAGAATGAAGAAATACTGGCTGGTGGTCCAATAATCAGCCGACTAATGATGGTCCATTAGATTTGACTGGTGATCAATTTGTAATAGTGTCCATTGATGATGGTTTAATGGTTGGTAATACTGCCTGGTTGTTGGGCAGGAGGCCAGGAGCCAGGCGTATCCCAAAAGTTCTGGCCCTTTTCAAATTTTCCTTTTAACCAACCATGTCCACCGTCGACGAGCGTCTCATGGAGTGGGAGCGCATGAACCACAACCTCCAGTACAGCGAGTGTACGAATTGCTACACTCGCATGAGCAACCTCGAAGAAGTTTGTTCAGGATGTGGGAACAGAAATGGCGAATATCAAACACAGCGCTTTTGCGCAACGGAGTTTATGGGCATGGATCCTGACCACCGGCGCAAATTATGTGCCAGACCTCGTCCTAGTCGAAGAACGAAGCCTACCGCCAAGGAACTGTCTGATTTGGTGAAAGAAAGGGGGACAAGTTTCCGCAAACGAAGCGTCCCTGACATCGTGAAAGAGACCTGACGGGCTTTGTCCGCGGCGACCTGCGGTGGACGGAGTGGAAACGTAGGGCTTTCACGGCGAACAACCGGGAATATTTATTGGAGGTCGAAGCCCGTGCGCTGCGAAGTGCACCGGTCTTCGGCCCGCCAGCCAAGACTAAGCAGGGTAAGAATAACTACATGGTGGTTTCAAACATTGGTTACTTTCCCTAGTAGTTGTTAACAATCGGTTGGTTGACTTGTTTGTGAATAGGGGTTGAAACCACCAGCCAGCTAAGCAATAATCAAGGTCAATCAACACTTGTAGTGTGTTATACGCGTCGATCATTTTCATGATGGTGAATGACGATTGATAATGGATTGTAATGAGTACCAATGGCCAACAACAATTAGTTGTAGTGGTGGGGTAAAAGGTTTTCCATACTTGGCACCAAGTTTCACCCATCATCAGTGCTGATGCGAGCGGAGCGTAAGGCGTCACGAAAAAGGCATCGATTTCCTTCAATATCGACAAAACGACAACAGA
>VSDK01022338.1:84666-94666 GCA_009767595.1 Symbiodinium kawagutii | reverse complement strand
TTTTATTTTACTATCCAAACTAGTATCACTACCTTGTATTATTCATTTTGCTTTGAATATTCGTGATTTTTTTCTATTATTAATGTTTTTGTTTTTTTCTGATCATGTTCATTATTAAAGTTTTGTTTTTATCATTGAATATTTTCGATATTTCTATTATTTTTATTGTTGTTTTCATTTTTACTCTTCTGATCTGTTTTATTATGAGGGTTTTTTTACATTGTTTTTTTTTCTTACTAGTATAGTTTTTATTTTTATTATTAGTATTTTTGTCTTTATTTCCATTATTTTTCTTTTTTGATTACTATTAGTATGAATATGAGCACTACCATTGTTGTAATTTGATTTTCTTTTTGTAGCTTTTTTTCAAATTTTCATTTTTGCTCCGTTATTATTTCTATTATTTGTTTTTTCATTTGATTATGATTATTTTTAATTTTATTATTTTGATTTTTAAACATATTGCCACCCTACTAATACTATTTTTGTTTTTATTATTACTACCAGTACGATTTTTTTTCATTTATAATATTCTGATTTTTTCATATTTTGATCACTATTGCCATTATTATTGTCACCGTTCTAATTTATTTTTTTTATTGTTATCACTATTACTATTATTTTTGTTGTTTTTTCTTTTACAAGTATTACTTTTTCTATAAATATTTGTATTGTTACAAACATCAAAATTATTTTCATAACCATTTTTGTCCAATTTTTATTACTAATATTTTCATTTTTTTGTATTACTACTATTAATCGTTTTAATTATTACTACTACTATTACTATTACTACAACAACAACTACTACTACTACTACTACTATTACTACTATTACTACTACTAATACTATTACTACTACTACTACTACTGCTACTAGTACTAGTACTAGTACTATTATTACTACTATTACTACTATTACTACTACTACTACTATTACTACTACGACTACTACTACTAATACTAATAGTACTACTAACATTATTGTAATTAATTTAATGTTTTTATTACTACTACTACTATTACTACTTTTACAATTACTACTATTATTATTACTACCACTACTATTATTGTTTTTTTGATATTATTACTAC
This sequence comes from Symbiodinium kawagutii, assembly GCA_009767595.1. NCBI lineage: Eukaryota > Dinophyceae > Suessiales > Symbiodiniaceae > Symbiodinium > Symbiodinium kawagutii. The sequence goes on along the minus strand of VSDK01022338.1, from coordinate 93,572 downwards.
TACTATTATTTTTATTCTTTCTATTTGTTTGTTTTTACTATTACTACTACTACTATTCCTACTTCTATTCCTACTACTACTACTATTACTACTACTACTACTACTACTACTACTACTACTACTACTATTACTACTACTACTATTACTACTACTACTACTATTATTACTACTGCTTTTTTCATTACGACCACTACTACTATTTTTTTTTTTTGATTATTACCATTGTTACAATTAATATTATTGTTATTGTTATTATGCTTATTCTTATTACTACTACTATTATTAGTATTTTTCAATATTATTGTATTTTCTTTTTATTATTACCATTCCGATTACAATTACGATTGTTTTTTTCAGATATTTTTTTTTATTACTATTTATTTTTTAGTTCTAAAATTTTTATTGTTATTTCTATCATTACCATTATTTTTATTACTAGCATTACCACTGTTATTATTATCATTATCATTACCATTTTTTTTTAGTTACTATTACAATTTTTAATATTACCACTATTACTAGAATTATTTTTTATTTCTACGATTACGATTACGATTACGACTACGATTACCATCATCATTGGTATGAGGCTTATTACCTTTACCATAATTATGATTACTACTATTATTACTATTACTACCATTATTATTACAATTATTATCATTATTGATACTATTATTATGATTATCACTATTATTATTGCTATTATCATTATGATTTTTTAACATCATTTTTATTACTATTATTACTACTACTACTACTACTACTACTACTACTACTACTACTACTACTACTTGTATTACTATTAGTATTCTTACGACGACTACGAAGCGACTATTATTGTTAGTACTTTTATTACGATTACGGCTACGATTACTACTTCTATTGTTTTTCATCATTCTATTATATTATTACGGTTTTTTTTGTTTTTATTTAACATTAATTTTATTACTACTATTAGTACTACTGTTTGATTATTATTATTACCACTACTTTTATTTTTTTATTATTATTACCCCTACTCATACTTATACTAGTATTAGCATTGTTTTTTGATCATTACCAATATTACTATTATTATTTTTATCATTATTACTTTTATTATTATTGTCGTTTATATTACTATTAACATTAATATTATTTTGATTTTTTGATTATAATTATTACTACCACCACTTCTATTTTAATTACTACCACCACTACCACTATTATTATCATTATTATTACCACTACCATTACTATTATTATTATTATTACCATTACCACTATCATTATTATCATTATTATTTTTAGCATTACTATTACTACTACTACTATTATTATGATATTACTATTATTATTACTACTACTTTTATTATTATTATTACTACTAATATTTTTTGTAATTACTATTACTACTATTACTACTACTATTACTACTATTATTACTACTACTATTACTACTACTATTACTATTATTGTTATTACTACTACTACTATTATTACTACTACTAGTACATTTTTTTATATTACTATTACTACTTCTATTACTACTACTACTACTACTACTACTACTACTACTACTATTACTACTACTATTTTTACTATTACTACTACTACGATTACTATTACTACTATAATTATTATTATTACTACTACTACTATTACTACTACTATTTTTACTATTACTACTACTACTATTACTACTACTACTACTACTATTAATATTACTACTACTAGCATTATTTTTACTACTACTATTACTACTACTACTACCATTACTATTACTACTACCATTACTACTACTACTACTACTACTATTATTATTATTACAGAACAGGGGACCGTGGGAGTGCACAAAAATGTAATAAAAACACAAGCAAAGAATTTAAAAGACAACAAAATACAAGATATTTAAATACAAATAAACAAAACCATATTTACCACATAGAACAAACCAAAAAACCAAAAAACCAAAAGACCAAAAAACCAAAAAACCAAAAAAAACAAAAAAAACAAAATGTCAGAACCCAAGCAAACCAAAAAACCAAAAAACCAAAAAACCAAAAAAACAAAATGTCAGAACCCAATCTCTGGTCCTCTCCCTGTCCTTGGAGTCTGTTTTTTTGGTTTTTTTGGTTTTTTTGGTTTTTTGGTTTTTTGGTTTTTTAGTCTTTTGGTTTTTGTTTTTTTGCTTGACTTGAGTTTTATTTCCTGATTTTTTGCTTTTTTTAATTTCCAGGATTAAAATTAAATAGACTTTATAAAAGTCAGGCATATTTTAATAATTTAAATTTAACCAGAGGAAAAAATATATCGGCCATTATAAGATAAAAGTACATAAAGCCTTTTGAAGTATTACTATTACATAGCTAAATAGATTTAAATAGGCTATAATAGGGTATGATTATATAGACTTTAGTAATTTATAGACCAGGGTTTACATCGGTAATCAGTATTTAGATTAGATATATTTTAATAAGTTTCCAAACTTTGAAATTTATAATATCATAATGGTAAATAAATAACACATAATAATAGGGTATATTTCAAAGGTTTTTAATAAGCCAGAATAAAACCGGGCTAAACGAAACAGCTTTATTTCATATAAGTATATGGAATTTTTTTTTATGTCAATATTTTAAAAATAAATAAATTCAAATATTGTAGAATTAAATATACAATTAAATAATTAATTCGAAGAGCCTTGATAAGCTAAAATTAAATTAATCTTAATTAAGTATTTTTATTTATTTTCAATATATTTAAATAGGCTATATATAGACATTATAAAATTCGGCAAAATTAATTAACTATGTAATTGAATATAGGTCAAACTTAGATAAAATTTATTGTAGCATTTAATTACTATAAAACAATTTTAAGTATACCAAATCAGAATGTTATTTTCTTTGCCAAAGGTACCCACATAGAAAAAAAAACAGTCTGCCTCTGCCAAGGCTTCCCCCCCAAAAAGAGCAATATTTCCTCGATAAATATGATGCCATATCAGCATGCTACGACTACTTACTTTGCCAGAAATTTCCATATAGAAAATATTTTTCTACCAAGATTTAGGATTATAAGAACCTTTAGCAATGAAAATAAAAAAAGAATACCAATTTCAAGGGAAACAACATTATTAACTATACGACATACCATGCAGTCTGCAGCACATGCAAGATTTACTTCACTTTGCACATTGCTCAATAAGACAAACAGTATACAATTACATTACTATTTAAATACAACTTGTAAAGCCAACAGGAGCTTCATATTTTTGAGAAACAAAGTATTTCTTAATCATAGTACATAGTATATCATAGTTGTGTCCCTGCTATACAATATTCTCATGGAAAACTTTGACATCTATAGAAATTTCTTTTGGACAGGTACATAGCGATATAGCAGTCTATTTTATTAGGGTCGATTATATGAAAATGTTAATAAAGAAAATTTATAGAAACTTGTGCAATAGTTATCCCTGCAGTATCTGCCTTGATTTTCTTTAATTATGTGCATATATATCTTCATAACTAGGGGAACATATTTTTTTCTTATAGGCAATATTATCAAATTACATAATTAATATATTCAAATATCTCAGTACATAAAAACATTTTTAGATAACACTTTGAACATTACTAATAAAATCAAAATCTTTCTTGACATTAAAATTATCCATCTAAAGCATGAAAAAAACGCACTCCCACAGTCCCCAGCTCTCTATTATTACTACTACTATTATTATTATTACTACTACTATTACTAGTATTACTACTACTACTATTATTAATTTTATTACTACTACTACTACTAGTATTACTACTACTACTAGTACTACTACTACTACTACTACTAATACTAATACTATAACTACTACTACTACTACTACTACTACTACTACTACTACTACTACTACTACTCCTACTACTACTGGTCACCTGCCCAATGCTTGGGTAAATGTCTGTTGGCTTGTCACTGAACTTGTAGAGTCATGCATTGTGATATAATGGGTTCCGACGGTGCTCAGGGGCAAGTTTGATTGCAAGCCACTTTAGGTGTTATTTGTTTGTGTAGTCGACAGATGGATAGCAAGATGTTTGTTGATATTTAAATCTGCATATTGTACAATATTTGTTTAATTCATTTAAAACAAAGAATTGGGTTTAGATATACATGATTTCATGTGTATTCAAATACTATCAAGAATTGATAGCTATACATCAGGCCATGCGTGCTGTCTAATCACATGTATTCGAAATTGATATCTATCCATCAACTAGGTTTCCTCAGCTTTCACAGAGTCCCATCAGCAATGACTTGCTTCCTTAGCTTGTACAGACAGAGTCCCATCAGCAATGAAGTGGCTCACACCATTTGACCACATACCCTGTGCTAAAAAACCAAATTGGAAATCAATTTTCACTATGTTGCAAAAGGATACCCTGGCAATCCAGCTACACTTGGTGGATTTTCCATTGCCAGGTTTGTTTCCGAAAGGGTAAGTCCACAACATCTCTGGCGAGTGGTTGGCACCAACTGGGGGGATGGCATCATGTGCCAGGGGTTCGAAGTACAGAGGGACCGTAAATGGTAGATTAGTGAATCATTGGTGTAACTATAGTTGCTGGCTGGTGGTTTTTTAAACATTTGTTCATTTTCCCTAGTAGTTCTTAACAAATTGTTGGTTGACTGGTATTTTTCAACCACCAACCATTTATTGGTTATACACCATAATTGGTGTAGCAATGGTAGATTCTAGTTATACACCACAATTGGTTTGCGGTTTGTGACATTTCGGATGCTTAACTATAGGGGTTAGTAGCCAACAATCCTAGGGAATGTGATGCCTATTGCAACTGGTCGGCTTGTGGTTTTATAATGGCTGCTAATGGTGACTCACCCGTTGGCCCGAGCACTTGTGGACTTCTCATGGCACCGCACCAGCAATTCAGAGAGTTAAGCATGAAGCCACCAAGCAAGAAACCTCCAACCAAAAAACCACCAAGGACCAACCAACCAATAAACCACCCATCAAGTTTATAAACTGGTTTATGCTGGTTTGAATCAACCGTCAACCAGCCATCAAGTCACTGAAGTTCCAGTGGATCCACGCCCGCGGCTGGAGGAATTCGATGGAGTACCTTGGCGATTTCGCGAGGTAAGGAGCTGGGGGTAAGATGGCATGAGCATAGTAAGATGTCCTACCCTTCCACTTACCCATTTGGCGGTTTCTCACCCTAGGGTGCCCTCAAAATTGTTGGTTAGTATAAATGGTAAATGGATGATATGGGGGGTCTCCAAGTTTGAGAAACAGCTATGTAGTAGGTAACTAGGGAACCCCTGGTGTAGGAATGGTTGCTGCCTGGTTACCTATTAGAAATGTAATTGGAACGGTAGGGATATGGTGGTTTCTCAAGTCATAGGGGTACCCCTAAATCATCCATGACTATAGTCATTTATAGTAATAAACCAGCCATTTTTTGGGGTCCCCAAACTGGCTTGAGAAACCACCATACCTGGTTCCCCCATCACTAACCTGTGTTTTCCTTATTATTGTTGGTTATTATCCCCATTAGTTGGTTGGTTAATATTGACCCATAGCCATATGTACCATGGATGTTTCAATGAAACCTTCCATCCAGCCAAGTTGGCCATCGGCCACCGAGTCGGCCCCCAGGTCCTTAGTCCGAAAGAGGCGCTGGGTGAACGGGTGGGGAGTGCCTGCGGGCACCCAGTCGTTAGCCCAGTCGTTAGCTGAGATAGTGGTTTGAGTAGGCTAACTACCACAGATGGTACATAGAACTATAGTGGAAGGCAGACTGATGGGTTAATCATTGGCTATTCATTGTTAATTGATAACCATGTTTCGCCCACCAACATCAATTATGAAGCACTAACAGTACGACAGTTGATTTGATTTATCAATGGTCCTTCAGAAGTAAGTCGAGCATAGTCGAGCCGTTGGGCTGTTTCACGACCTTGTGTGGGATGATTGGTAAATATTGATCCACAATTTACTCCAACTCTAGATGCTTTCGTTGGTAAATTGAACTGATTTTGTTGGTAAATTATGTTGGGCTGTTGTACCTTGTGTTGGGCTTCAGAACTCTGCTCGACCTCATGGACAGTCTCCCCTGGATGTGACCTGGCTTGAATTGCAAGGCCAAAGCGCGTGCAGACAGCGTGAAAGAGGGCAAGGAGGATGAGGCGAGTACTGGCTGCGGAGGGCAACAGAAAAGACATCGCTTCGTGATGGTGTAAGGCCTCGGGTTAGCAATGACAGTGAACAAGGAGCACCAACAGGAGATCCAAGCCAAGTGCCTAAGGTTAGTTTTAAGAAGCCACCATTAGATTTTCATGGCACTTGGGGTTTGATCTGCTATTGTCATTGGGCTTCGGGTGCCGGGAAGAACTACCTCCTCCTGCCATCAACGAAAGAGGTTGGCAGCGACAAATTTTGTGCTGCTCAAAACAAACTTACAAGATAATATGTCCTCCTAGTTCGCTAAGTCAGTCAGTTTATTATAAGTAGGGTAACCCAGGTATGGTTGATACAACCAGAGTTAAATGGCAAATCTTAACCACCAAGCATAACCCGGGGGGCCCGGTCCCTTGTAACAGGAGTGCCTTCATTTCGCCGGCCTCGATTCTGACTTCAGGGGGGATTATCGTTCGAAACTGGTACTGAACATGTTTACTGATCCTTGTTACTCGATCGTCGACTATGTTCCACCATGATACCCGGCTCCATCACAGCTGTTCAATAGTTCTTAAAAATGGTATTAATCACAATGAATCCTTAAAGAACCATGATTAGCTCAACATCAAATATGCACTATTGCAAACCATTGGCAACCATTAGATCATTGGCCTTCATCAACCATCATCAACCGCTTTAAAGCATCCGTTAAAGCATCCTTGACGTCTCAACATGATGGCTGTAGGTTCGGGGTGCCATGGCCCGCCAAGCGGCACGGGATATGCCTTTGACCAAGGCCAAAGTGCTGGACATAGAAGGCCTGGAGGTGAAGGAAGGCAAGGAGGATAAGGAACCACGTGACGGGGGGATGGCAACCGTGATTGAAAAGAATCGGTTCGTCGTGGTGTAACCAACCTGGGTTCGTAAGGTGAAGAAGGGCAATAACAGGGGATCCAACCCAAGTGCCTAGGGTCAGTAATGTGTGAGTGATGCTACGTTGCTGGTTTCAGTAGGTTGATTGATCCATTAGGTGATGAACTGTTGGGATAGCTGCAGGGTACACTAGTAGTTGGTTGGTTTTACGACGCTTAATGATGGTTATGAGTTACGAATACAGAATAACAGCCACTAATGATGGTTGAACAAATACTCGTCAACCGTTTGATTGGCATGTTCTATTTTCCCAATGACCTGGGGATGGTTGGTTGAACACAGGCACATCTTTGGGTCACCACCACCAACAAGATTAGTGGAATTGACCTAGGTGATGACAATCATCTAGGTGGATTCATCCGTTGGCAACCCATGAGGTGATAATGGTAATGGCTTGTTTCTGACTACCGAGCCACTAACACATCTTTGTGATACTTGAGCGAGGTTGCAGTTGTCCCCCTGAAGGATACAACCATTGAATCTCGGAGAAGGGCTCCATCTTAGCAATGAAGGGAAGGTATAGACTAGTCTGATTGGTGGTTTTAAACAGTTTGTGTTTTCCCTATAGTAAGCATCAACAAATGGTTGGCTGATTCATACTAATATTTTGCATAGGGCTTAAAACCACCAAGCAGCGACAGATCTCCCCATTTTTGGTGGTAAATCACCAGCTGAGCTGCTGGCTGGCAGTGAACAAGCGAGCCTGGATGTTGACTGATGAGTTGGATCAACAACCAATCAAACATTGAGTAGTTGAAGCTCACAACAAAGGCGCTGGTGATGGGTCAATATTTATCAACCAACGTTCCTGTTTGATAATCATCAACAAAGCTATCGCGAAAACAATGGTCAATGATGGGGGAAGCCGGGGACTAAGGGTGAAATGACCCACAGCCATTTGTTGGATGTTCATTCAGCTTACAGAGTACCCCGGATATGGCTACCACCGCCACCAGTCCCAACGACCATCTCCAGGATCAGGTTCTCCACCTTTGGACCAGTCCCTGGGTGTGCTCCGCCCGGTTGACAGCTAAAGGTGGTGCGAGTGGATGGCGAATGCACCGTTACCCGCTGCTAAACTAACATGGCTGGCTGGCAAATCCACCAAAAATTGATGACTTATCAGGGTTTTGGGAACAAAATGGTGGATTTGTCATTGCCATGTTCGTTTACAAGAGGGTACTTGGTGGTTAGTTGATGCTTAGTTGATAGTAACAAAAATGTTGTTGAGAATGATTGATTGATTGATTGATTGATTGATCTGATTGATTGATTGATTGATTGATTGATTGATTGATTGATTGATTGATTGAGTGAGTGAGTGAGTGAGTGAATGAGTGAATGAGTGAATGAGTGAATGAGTGAGTGAGTGAGTGACTGAATTTACTTGAGTGTTTGATTGTTTGTTTGATGGATTCATTGACTGACTGATTGACTGATTGATTGATTGAAAGATTGTTTGATTGCTTGGTTGATTGGTTGTTGCAAAATGGACATTATTTCTTAGTCAATTTAGTAAGCATCAAACAACCATAAAATCATTTAGGGTCAATAAAGCATCAATTAGCTGCACTTAGCGTCATTTGACTTACCTAGACATGAGGTTACATCCAAGATGATCATGAGGTTTTCTGGGTATTTTAGCTGGCCATGGTCGAGTTGAGTTGACCCTGCTGAGAGCGTGTTTTTCATTTTTCCGCATGTTGGGTGCATGGTCTTGACTCATGCCCCAACCCCAACGTGACTCTTAAATCATCATTTGTTGCGCAACTTAGTATCAGCAGTGAAC
>VSDK01022338.1:42944-57769 GCA_009767595.1 Symbiodinium kawagutii | reverse complement strand
ACGAACCATTATAATCCCCTAAAAATATCCATCCCCCATTTGGGTATGTGCCAAAAGAAGGCAACCAATAGCCCACAAAAAGATGACCATTTTACAAGAAAACCCATTGGTTTCGGGGGGCACCGCTATTTTGGCACATTCCCATATGTCAGGTATTAAGGTATTTACTGCCATTACTATCATACTATGCGTTGCCATGAGCCAACATCACTCACTTTTCACCTATTGTTGGACCACTGAAATCATGGTCGACACAACCGCGGATCTACTGACGACCTCGTTGGAAAGTAAAAGGGCACGGTGCCGCGCCACGAGGAAAGCCTTGATGATTGCGGGACATGTTCAATCAATATTAATCATCATTGATTTGTTTGGGTTATTTTCACTTACTTTATGCTTTCAGGTTTCCGTGAAAAAAAACTCCGTGAAAAACCCGGGTTGGTAACCAACCCCAGTTGCAACTAGCTGGTGACTTATTGTTTTACTGGTAAATGGAGCACGTGATATTTTTGTTTTTCAACAATCATCAATGATCTACATGTAAAAAAATCAAGATTATCCATGAGGAAAGTCCGCCTGGTGAGTTTTCATCACTGCTATCACCATGGCCGTCATCAACCCCCAGAACACTCGTTGACAGATGGCCCATGATCACTTGCTGGCTGAGGATCGCCATCATTGCACTGGTATTGGTCTGCTTCCTTTTCGTGTGCACCATCTTCTTTGTCAAAGAACCTGACAGCAAGAGGCCACGATAGCATTGACCACGACGGTGATTCCGGTGATTCGATGTGATTCGTGTGAAGGGAAGGTATGATATCTTGGTCAGCTTGATAATGGTCACGAAATAGTGGCCAATGGTGGCGAAGAATGGTTGATGAATAGTTATTACGGTGATTAAGTAAGCTGGTGAATACTTACTACTGGTTACATGGCATCAAGCTGGTTAGTATTACATGGGGGCTGATACGATGATTCCAAATGCTTGATGCTGGCTAGAGAGCTGCTTGCTCTCATGTTCGTAGGACAGTTGCCTTGGACCCACTGGGATTCAATGAGGGCTCGCTTGTTGGTGGAAGACTGGTAGGCTACCAGGCTTTGTCCATGATGCTACCGATTCAATCACCATCCGGCTGTTCATAACCAGTATTAACTTGGGAAATCAACCAGCGGACTGTTATCTCCCACTATCAAGCGGCCTATCAATCATCATCATTCACCACGATTCGCATGAGTTTACAAGTTAGAAATACCACTCATCAATTATTGGCCAACACCAACACTTAACCACAATCAGCCATCGACCACTCCAATGCGATCAGTTGAATTCCATGTTTTACCATCGATGAATCACCTCAACATCGTTACCCCGCGGTAAGCTAACCTGGCGATTCGAAACCACTGTTGTTTCTTTGAATAGCTTTACTATCTATTTCTGTGGTGGGTGTTTCATGCAACCTCAAGTTAATGCTTCCAGTTGCCAGTCTAGGTAACCAGATGGTTACTACCAGCTAGTTGAAACTGGGGTTGGTTACCTACTCTGGGTGGGTTACAGCCACTACCTCAGGTTTTTTGCTTTTTTAGGATGTGATTGATTTACCATATAGTCAGTAAACGTTAAAGTTTTAGCAAGGGATCTAAAAGCCACAAAGTACTATGATGGTAACCAGAGGGTTTCTACCATTGTTGGAACTGGGGTTGTTTACCTGCTATTTCATGGTAACTGCAAGCATGGGGTCAGGTTTGAGGCTTCCATGGAAGTTCACCGGTTCGGGGTGCCATCACCGGTGAACCGGTGCAGGCTGCATCACGCACCGTCGACCTTGCGAACAAATATGCAGGATTCCTGGATGTTGGTGTCTCGCCAGGATATGGCAACAAGAAGCGCTGACTGAGTTAAGGTGAATTCATATTAGCTTGGGAATTGCTTGAATGGGTGATTACACTTTGTTCTCAGTCAAGATGGTGAATTTTTATGGGCCCAAAACTGGTGTACCTTGAAAACATGATAGCTATAAAGATAGGTACCTGCTGTTGATAGCTATCATTCAATGGGTGTACCAATCAACCTTCAAAACTGGCAGGTTTCCCTATGAATGATAGCTACAAACAGCTGGATGGTGATTGTAGGTTCCACCCTGGACTCCGGACAATCTGGGCTCAATGGTGGAGGGCCCTTTGGGGAGACCCTCCAAACAATGGGCTGCGATGGTAAGAAATCATCGCAGGTGCGGGTAGCATGTAATATGGCTGTGGGTCAAGCAGTTAACCAACCCATTTAGGGGGATATTGACCAACAATGATAAGGGAAACAATGGTTTATGATAGGGGAACCAGGGGGACTAAGGGTTTGACCCACCGCCGCCATATCTCGTAACAACGGTTGTGGTGGCTTTTATGGCTAATGATTCATGACTAATGGTTGATGATCAATGGTCAATAAGTGATGATGAAGGATCAATGGCTGCTGTTCAACTGCAAGATTGATGTCTGAGTAAATCATACAATTAGTATAATGGTCCATGATTTTCAACAATATTTCAAACAAATGCAATCAATCACATACTTAACCATTGATTAACTCAACTACAAGATAAAGCACATCATGCGTACTTTGTTTTCACCATCTATTATGAGGAAATCCAGTATATTTTTTTCCGGGGTAAAAAAAACAACAACAGGTTTCCGCGAGACTCAGGTTACTATACTATGGTTGATAATTACTTGACCGCTCATTACCACCTGAAAAGTAATGATCAACTAAGTCGGCAGTTGATAACCTGAAAAACCGACAGTGGGCTAATCTGAAACTGCTGCCTAGTCAAAGGATCATTCCTGGAACCTGACAAAAATGTCGCTTCACAGAGAAACTCACTGGGCAGCAGTTGTATTTGCGGCTCGGGGTTCCGCATGGTTGGCCCTGAGATGAAGTCGGGAGCCTTCATGGGCGTTCTGATGTTTGGCTTCACGACGCAGATGATGGCGCCTTGCCAAAGAGTGGATGGATGGATGGATGGCCTGGATGGACGAATGGATGCTGGGTTACATTTGTTCACAAACTTAGATTTGTTTCAAATACAGTATCTGTTTGGCATCAGGTGGATTTACTGTACCATTTGTCCATTAACAAATGAATATCATTGACAGGGTATCTAAAAGCCACCAAGGATTGATGAAACTAAAGTGGTGTATTTGCACAGGTTTTAGCCTCAGCAGTTTCTGGATCACCGAGTCATCTGTTGAGATGGATATGGTGGTATCTCAAGCCATGGGGGACCCCTAAGTAATTGTTGGTTTAGTACTATGAATGGTGAACTTACAGGATGACTTGGGGGCACCCCTATGAATAGACAGACACCCACATGTACTCAGCGGAGCCTGGAGAATCCTGGAGACATGGTAGAAATCTATGTGAACGTCCTTGCCGAGGTCATCATCACTAACCATGAACTTTCTTCTTTCAAATGGACGATTGGCAACGACCGACCTGCAATGGCCATTTCAGCAATTGCTCATCATCGTAGTGGTTCAACAGTCACGATTTGCTTATACGTACCATCATAGTGATTTAACAGTCACGATTTGCTTCTGCGTATCATCATAGTATTTTTTTCGACAGCGTTGGCTGACGGACAAAGATGCAGAAAACATGCAGAAACAGGCGTTCCTGTGAATCCCATCATTGCACTCCATGTTGCTAGGGAAATGCGAACCTCATCGGCGGACCTCGTTGGATCAGAATCTCGTTGTTGGAGAACCAAGTAGAGTTTGAAATGCCTTGACCCCTGCGGGAAGTTGGTGAATTAGGCGAAGATACTCCAACAACACCTAATATTTACCACTAGTATTGATGTTGACCATTGGAGAATGGTTAATAATGGTCAATGATGGTTGCTGTCGATGGTGGTAAAGTTCAATACCAAATCAACCAGACAGCATGACAACCAACTAGTTGTAGTTGCTACATTCCATTATCTTGAGTTTTGGTTGGCAATATTCGCATGATGAACCAACTGCCGACACTGCATCGGGTTAAGCATCATTGGTTGCGAGACTCCCAACCATTGTTCATCCTTAACCACTATTAACTATTATTGATTCATCTTTATCATTACCATGATTTTAAACACTGTATCAGCATCAGAACTATCAGTCAAGCATATTGGATCATCCATTTTTCACCATCCTTTCAACCAATCAGTTCCATGGCTACCACCTTTGATCGACCTTTTATGGATGGGGTGCCCAACAAACCTTGCCACACCACTGGAGGTCGCCATCAACACCACAGCTGGGCCCTTGGTGAAGTCCCGTTGGGCGGAAGTCAAAGTGCTGCCCTCTCAGCTGTTCCTTGGCGTGAACCGATCCCTTGAGGCGTTGGGAGGATCCAGTTGCGGCGTTGAATGGTTGAGCTGGAGCGGCTGATCTAAGTGACTAGGGGATGAATATAGTTTTTATTGTGGTTGGATGATGGTTTGTTGACTAATAGTGGTTAATATGGTGAAGATGCTTTGAAATCTTGGTTGATTGATGGTTCGAAGTGATTGAATGATGGAATTTGATGGTCAATTGATGGTTCATGATGGGCATTTTGATGGTTACTGATCATGAATTATAGCAGGCATTGGTTGATTGGTGGTCGATGCTAGTCAGCAACGGTAAATGATGCTTGGCAGTGCTCGATAATAGTGAATATTGCATATGAATCAATAATGTTTGATTTTTGTTTGACTGATGGTTGATTGATGATTGATATTGGTTGATGGTACTTCAGAGTGGTTGGCTGATGGTAAATGATGGTTATAGAGGTTGATAGTTGGTGGTTGCTACTGGTTTATGACCAGTGCTTACGACGACTTGAATAATGAACGGTGCATGATGGTTAATGATTCATCATGCTTGATGGTTAGTCATGCGTGAGAAACTTCAGTGGTCAATGAGCGTGAATAATCACTGTTGTTAATTTGTCCAGGATTGATACCAATTGATACTTGGAATTGCTAATTAGTGATATCATGTGATATCTATATTGACTCCCACAGTGATAAACGGATCCATTGATTGCCAGCTAATCATTCTTTAGGTGATAGGCAAATGTTAGAATGGGATAATCACTAACTGCCATCAGTGTAAGGTGAGATTTGGGATGCTGTTCCATCTACGTTTAGATGTCATACTGATTGATCAGGTCGTTTTCCAAGCCAATCTTGGGGGGATAACCCGACAATGTTAGTGATTGCATGTGGCTATGTGCCAAAATGGTGCCCAAAATCCCTGGTCTCCTAGCAAAATGATATTTGTTCGGTGGGTTTTTGGTTACCCTTTGGCTTGGCACATACCCATGTGGGGCCAATTCCTCCGCTGCATTTGCCCATGCAGTTGCTTCTAGTAGGATGGTAGGATCATGAACTCTTGGGGGTACTGCTGGCAGGAATCCGTTAATCATTGCTAATAGCAGAAAGCATGCTTAAGTAGTCAGGGATATTTGGTTGGTTGATTAATCAGTATTATTGGAAGTGCTTATAAGCACCAACCTGCTGAAAAAAATGTGAATAAACAGTTGATACTGGTTGAATCCAGTGGTGTCCATCGTTGGCCCTGGCCGCGTGGGGAGATGATGGGAGATTAAGCTCCCAAAAAGTTTGACTTTTCTGGTGTTTTATGGGATGGTTATCACAGCTATCACTTTGATTTGCCATCATTATCCAACTAATTCCGTGGGTACAATCTGGACCCCTTGTTAAAAGGTGGTTCATGAGCCATGTCACTGGCTAGTTACTAGTTATCAGTTATATTATATATATATGTGTATATATTTATATATTTATATACGTATTACGTATATAAGTATAAATTTAGATATGTAATATTGTTACAATATTTTATATATACAGTATATATACATTTATAAGTACATATGTACTTATCCCATGTGACCTCTAGTTGCCCCAGATATAAGCTGACTTAGCTGACGAGTTGGGGCCTTTGTCCCTGGATGCCCTTCTTGTTCTCACGAGATCGGGCCGGCCCTCATTGGAATCACCGGTGCCCAGTCCAGGTATCATATGGCTAGCAGCGTGGTGCCGTGGCAGATCAGCACTTCCCAGCCATGGATTTGAGCATGGGAATAAATGCATTGATGGAAATGATTGGAATGACGATAATTATGGTAGTTATGGTTGATCAAGTTTGATAGTTATACTGTACTTAATGTACTTATTGGAAATGATTCGAATGATGATACTTAATAATGATACTTATGGTAGTTCTGCTAGTTATGGTAAATAACTACATCAATATATAACTACCAGTCGCTTGTTACAGACCAGTACTCGAACTTGCTGATGGAACTTGTTTGTCCCCCAACCATTCGATCATTTTAGCGGACACAGCTAGGTTTACCCAGCATAAATTGGTACCCCTGTTAGTAGAATTCCTATAATCCGCAACGGTGGCACGTTCATATTTACATAGATTGACTGCATTGCCATGCGGGCTTCACCACTATGCAGAGGATTGTCATTGTTTGTTTTTGGGTCATTGTCGTTCGTGGTTAGTTATACTCATACTTGCCATGGCATCACACTAAGTCAAGGCAAAGTTGTGTAGAATTTGACACTTTGAAAACAAACTGCTAACATGTGTAGTGTACACAGGTGTTGGCAAGAACAACAAGACATCCAACCATTTCAATCGGCATCGAGTGGTTAGTGGATGTAACTACCATGATTTACCACAATTGATCAAGCAATGGTTTAGTAGTACTAGTTAATGATGCTTCATGACAGCTACTTAATGGTTGGACTAGTATGATTGCAGAAAGTGGAGCTCTCCTTGTTATGGGATTGTTTACAAGCTATTTAACCATATTGTATCATTTATATCTACCAAAACTGGGGGTACCCCACCGCCTCAGCCCCACCTTGGGAGTTTAGCCTTTGGTAAACTCCCAGTTTTCAAGCGAAAAAGCCAGCATTTCCGGATCGTTTGTATGTCGGAGTCGATGACTTTGGGCTTGTCATGAGAGGGTGACTAACTAATCTTCCAATCCAATGGTCAGAGCCCTGATTGGTAGCTCCAATTGGGTAAGTAAGTAAGCAATAATGAATCCTGAACCTCAACTGACCATCCAATCATGCTTCAGATGCTTAAGATGGTCAAGATTCAACCATATTTCACAGCATTGGTCATTGTCAAAATGGTCATCCAATCATTGCAGTTTCATGGTTCAGCATCTTTAGCATCTTCATGCAATGAAGGCAGATGGGATCATAAGCTGCAAAGCTTTGGGCTGTACGATCTCGACGCCTCAGCTTTTTCGTGGTCTGAGAAAGCTGAGGCCGGAAAGACGGGAGTGTCTAAGGACCCCGGGGAGGACGGTGAACTGCCTCAGATCCGTATCACAGCCACATGTACGGCGAAAATCAAAATAGCGGCTCAACATGAGACGCTTGTGTTGTGGCCGCTTCTCCAACTGAATGGCTCCATAAACCAATCAGCCAGCATTGGAGACAGGGACGCAGCCTCTTGCAGGTGTTCAAGGTTGGACAATGGCGAATATGTCATATGCCCCGATTTTTCGTCGTGGTCGGTGAGCGCCAACAAAAGGGCAGATCACATCTTTTCGGAATGTGTCATGAACACTGTTGGAAGCCAGTCTGAATACAAGCCTTCTGAGGCGAAGGATGTGGTCTACGAACCGTCGTTGAAACGCAGGAAGGTTCTCTGCGAGCATTACGACAGCGGAATTCAGGGCATTTGCTATGCAGCAGATGCCCTCAAACACGCGGCAGCCATTGGACTGGCAGCTGAAAGGTTGAGAAAGAAAGGCAGGATTCTTGGGCTTGTTCTGAGCGAGGATAATATAGACGACGAGAGAGTAGCTCTACGGGCAGACGTCCCCTGAGGGGTCAGGATCTCCCTCCCGTCATTGTTGCGAGTTTTTTTTGGATCGCCGACTCTGGCAGTAGGGTTTTTTTCCCTTCCAAGAAGGTTTTTCCCTTCGTGCTGGTCGGTCATCATGTAGCATGCGGCTCCCATCTGGTAATGGCCAGATTCCAGTGTGTCTTAGCATCTTCAATACCATGAAACATCTCATCCAATAAACATTTTGGTGATAAACTGGATGATTACACGCTATGCTTAGCCAGTTTTTAATTTTTAACCATCTTAAGGATCTTAATCATGTGTAAAGTTCATGGTTATAACAGATGATTCTCTTCAGCTTGCTCGTCATGTCTGATTCGCGGAGCGTTTCGGGGCGCACCGCCATCGATCAGATGCTGAGGCTGAGATATTTGGGATGTGGGCGGTGAAAACGTACCTGCTGCATCTTGGCGGTTTGGGGAGCGAGGCCGGCAGAAGTGGGCGTTGCCCAAATGGTAGAATGATGTTTGATGAATATGGTTGAGAAAATGGTTGAGTTGATTGACTGATGGTTTAATTTATTCTGCCCTCAAATTGGTGAATGAATTCTGTAATGACGGAAAATGAATGGTGAAGAAAATGGTCCATAGTTGATCCATAGGGAATGATGCTTGAAATTGGTGAATGCTCAAAACTGGTGATTGCATGTGATCGCTCAAACAGGTGAGTAATGTTTCAAAACGCTTAGTGTTGTTGCATGATGTTTAAGCACGCTTAGTACGGATAATAATGTTTACCAATGGCTGGTTGGTGGTTTCAAAAATGTTTTGTGTTCCCAGCTGTTTTCCCAAATGGCTGGTTGGTTTTCCCATATTTCTACAACAGAATTGGTTCAACCACCAACCAGATGGTTACTAATGGTGAAGCTATTGGTGAATCCCGGGTCACATTGCTGTTTCACTTGCTATCAACCGCCATCAGTCAATAAGCATCACGTAATCATATGCTTAATTATTGACCATCATTTGGCCCTCGGCTAGCCATGATTTCCCTGACCATGTTTTGACCATTGGCCATGGTTGCCACTTGACAAGAAAGATAATTCAAAGATGGTCAACATCAAGCGATCCACGAACCAACAGTGAATTACCCTTTGGTAAACTAACCTGGAAGCTAAAAATCACATTTGTTTAATAGATGAACCAGTTGAAAGGGTGGATTTTCCACGCAACCATCGTCAACCACCAGCATTGAGGCAAGCAAGTTGGCGGCGGATCTTCTTTTCAGCCTGCGTGGCTGCTGTGACATTAGACGTCCCTTGGCGCGGTGCACAACGGTTGAGGCACAGGGTGCGTGTTGCCTCGCGGCTGATGGTTATAAGGTTCAGGCCCCCCATGGTTTGATAAGGTAGCTTATGACTAGGGTACTTACCAGGCAAATGGTAGATGTAACTGTATTCAAATGGCCATAAATAGCTTGTTGATCAACTTGTAACCAGAGGACTTCACGTTTTTTTGATACTTTTTAATAATCAGTAATGATTAGTCTTAATTGGTTTGCTGTTGTTTGATTCCTGGTTAAACATGTTGGTTCGGATTAAACAAAAAGCAGGAAATTCAAGGTTTGTACTCTTGGATAATCGTAGGTTTGCCAGAATGTGCCTATTTAGCTATCGGTCAATATGAATCAACCGATTTTCCAGGGATAATGACCAACCATAACAGGGAAACACTGGGAAATGATGGGGAACCAGGGGTACGGGGTTTTGACCCATAGCCATTTGGGGGGTTTCTCAAGCCATAGGGAATCCCCAACAATGGTTGATTTCCTAATGGTTAACAATTGTTACTAACAAGGGGATAATAGCCAACAATAAAGGATATACCATTTCATTGATGTTGATTGATCATTGAATGATTAGACAGATGATTCAGGGGTCCCCTATTTGGAGAAACCTCCATATGCCTATCCTTTGACCGTATGCAGTAAGATTCATTTTCACACCGGCGAACTAACGGTGAATCGTTACTCATAGATATGATATTGACAGGAATCATTTTCAATAAATCGTGTGTTCCATGTTTTTCTTGGAATGTTGCCATTATCGTGCAATTCTTCCCGTACTTGGTATTAGAGATTGATTAAGTATTGATAAGCATTATTGCCATTAACCAAGGTCCACCAATGCCAACAGTAAGAATCAACTACACCCTGACACCTGATTAAATATACAGAAACAATGCTCTACTCTCCCTCGAGTAGATAGAATATTCCCAGGTTCAATTTACCCATTGAGCATAGTCCAGTTTGATATTCTATCCATTCCGGCATGGTTGTACATGTTAATCATCATTACCTTCGTGGAAACGTCGACCCTCCGAGCTAGGGGTCCACTTCAGAAGAATCTCCAAATCATCACCTGACCATCAACTGACCACCAACTGACCATCATCTAACCAAGCATGAACCAACCATTGAACAACCAATAGCCACCAACTAAGCATGTAGTGGCTGTATTGGCCATCAGCTAAACGTCGGCTAATTAAAAATCAGTATGCTGAAACTGCCGGGATCTCACCGCCCTTGGTGTCCCTGGGTCATCGCGAGGCAATTCCCAGGTTAAGCCTGCAACTGAACGAAAAAAACCTTAGAACCATGGTTTTGTCCACCATTAGAACCTTAGGTCCAACGGGTCCTGATGGCCCATGCGATGTAGTCATTGCGCGCCACGACTTGCCCCTACACCGCCTGCATCACTCAGCCCATACCGAATTCACTGTTCACCCATTTGGGGGTTTCTGAAAATAGGGACCCCCAAAATCATCCTATAATAAACCATTTAACGTAATAAACCGAGCATTTTTGGATTTTGGGGTACCCCTATTTTGAGAAACCACTATTGTTTTTGTTTTGTTGCATCTCTTGCCTTCCTCAACGGAATTTGGAACACCTCATGTTTGAAATGTCGCTGCTTGTTGCCTGATTCAGCATGTTTGGATACGTTTAGAAATTTTGACTAGCCATTGGCAAGCATTCCATGACAGTTGCCAGCTGCAAGAATTGATATGTATCAAAATAGGGGACTTCGCAAGTTATCCAGTTTAATAACCATTTACAATAATAGACCAAGCACAACTTGGGTCCCCCATGGCTTGAGAAACCACCGTAACTGTTTAGCCATTATTGTTGGTTATCATTCCCTATCATTAAGCATTATTGTTGGGGTTATGACCTCTATAAAACCCTTTGAAACCCCATGGCAAGTGAGGCAATCCCGGCCTTTCTCACCGTTTTTGGCATTGTTCGAAACCAGCTGCTTGGCGTGAGGTCCAACTGAGGATGGTGCCCGTCAATGGCCTTTGACTAGCAAGGTCTATGACGTGTTAAGCAATGGTCTATGACTAGGTCTGCAATGATAGTTGGTGATAAAGATTTGATAAGTTATCAAAAGCTAGTTTTTATTAAGCAACTAGTGATAAGATGTAATTAAGTTATCAAAAGCTAGTGATGATCGGCAACCATGTCATAAATCCTTGATGATTGCAAAGCAATGAGTCATGTCATCGACGGACAGTTCATAGTCTATGGACAGCTCAATTGCCGATCAGTGTTGAATCCCATGTAACACACAAGCATTTGCCGTGTTTTCGACGGCTGTGGAGTGGGGTCCTTGCCGTTAGACCAGAGCTGTAAACCTTTGCTGTAGGGCAGTGGCCCCAGCTATATTTGTGGTTCATAAGCCATTAAACAAGCGGGATTTGTTCTGCCAAACGTGGTCCCCCCTGGCAATCCAACATGGCAATGGAAAATCCACTATACATGGATGATTTCCAAGGGTTTTCGTGACCAAATGGTGGACTTTCCATTGCCATGGTCTTTTACCACAGGGTAGTATCGACAACTTTGTGGTGGCAGAAACGATCCTGCTTCTTTCCACCAAGACATTTGTTCATTATCGATTTCCACAATGTTTCATGATCTTTGATTTAGAACCGCAGGGGCTGCTGGTGAATGATGGTTCAATGGTAGTTCGAACTGCGATAGATAATGGATACCAACCCGGTATAATCATGGTTGACAAACCAGTATATGTGTTGTTGAACCATGATACATATTTATACATTAACGATGGGTTACAACCACCAACCCGAACGATGGTGAGTGATTTGGGAGCAGCTGCAACAATTAAGAACTGAGAGCACGGTGGGACCATTCGGCATGATCCGATCACGCCCAGTAGTGCCATGCTACAGCCATCACTCGATCTTAACGGCAAGGCAGCAGCAACTACCAAATTGGTGAGTATGGGGATTTCTCTAAATTGGGAACCCCCAAAATTAGTTGACTGATTGCTACAAATGGTTGATATAGGATGCGTTTGGGGGGTTCCCCATTTTGAGAAACATTCATATACTGTTTCGTAGATAAAGCGCTTGTAGTACTCGGCCCTCTTGACATTGATCAGTGTAACCTTTAGTTACTATAAGTTCCCAAGACATGCAACGTAACTGGCTTGCCAACCATGATCAAATTCCGCTACCCAATTATTGTCGGGTCAGCAATCCCGATATCGCACCGATCGGATTGCGTGCTCGCAAATATACAGAAGCCACATAGGTGTTGCTCAAAATAGCGGAACCCCAGAAATGGTTGGCTGATTACTTCAAATGATTAATAATAAGCTGGATCATGCATGGCAGTCCCCCTATGAATTGAGAAGCACCATGCGTCAGTCATGTAGAAATTCAGTTTGTCAAGTACGCAGGGTCAAGGGCCACTGGTGGCAGTTCACATGTCATACTGTACCTGTCCAGCTGGTTGGCCATTTACGCAATGGCCAGCTTGGATGGTGGCCGCCCCCACACCTCAGCCACTCCATGGATTATGCCAGTCTGCGACATGAAGCGAAGACAACAGAGTCAGCAAATGGAGACTGCCAAGCTCGATCCTCGAAGTCAACATGGTCAGAGAGGAGTAGCGTACGTTGATACGGCTTCGAGCGAGGATCTCCAGGCAACAGGAGCCATGGAGATACAGGGTTGCTGCTGGAAACCGGGATGGCAGGCAACCGCGACAGCAAACCTCACTGATTGCAGCTTGGTCTATGGATGTTTCTCTCAATAGCTTTGCCCCCCAATCATCCTGTTTATTACCGTTTAATTATACTGGTTGGTGGTTTTAAACCTCTGTCATTTTCCCTAGTAATCATCAACACACGATTGGTTGACTCATATTTGTCATAGGTGGCTCAACCACCAACCAGTAAGAAACCATCCGTTGTTCGGATTCCCAATCTTGAGAAGCACCATCAACCAACCAACCAGCACGGTAGCAAAGCGCTCGTTCGGTCACCTCACAACTCTGCCGAGGTATTTCTACCTGGGCGAAGAAATTCTCGCGGCTTTGCCCATGGCGGCCATCAAGCTCGTTTCAGGCCTGGCCCTTCTGCCTGGTCCACGGGAATTCGTTGGTGGAGGGGTGGAAGCACACACGGTTCACTAGCCATGGTTGACACTGGTTCAGAAATGGCTGTCATCAATATTTGTTGCTCTTATCAAGGGTTCATGAGCTATAAACGCACCATATTTTGTAACAGTAATGATTGAATGTAGTTTGATTCATACATATTTTCAACTATGAATGAACAAACAAACATGAAGACCATTAGCAATTCATGGTTTTACTATTCTGGTGAAACTCTGGTTGAGTTTCCCATGGCTTGCAGCTGGGTACCTACGAATACTTCACCAGAGCTTTGGGTTTCCTAATGACCCAGAAGATACACATCAAGGGCATCAAGGCCCAGAGGTGTTTGCAGGACCGTGTTCAAACCCTGTCGATCAAGACTACCAGATGCAATGGGAAAGCTCCAACCACCCAGTCATGGCTGAAGATTGACTTGGACGGCACCAGGCCAAAACGCGGTGGCCAAGGAACCTGCACAGTGCACACGTTCTTTCCAACCTTTGGCGCCCCAGCCTTCACTTTCGCTATGCTTCCAGTTACTATGAAAAAAGGGTTGGTAACCAATCCCGGTTACAACATGCTGGTCGAAACCAGCTGGTTGCCTACCATTTCATAGTAACTGGAAGCATAGGGTTTCACTGAGTGCCCAATTTTATGACAACCAGTTTCAAAGGCACCGTTAGTTTGGCATATTGCGGATGGGTTTGTAGTGTTGATGCGCAATGATGGTCTGAAGGTTTTTAAGTGGGTTGGATAAGTCCAGTTTACATAGTAATATGCCATTCAACACCAATTTACTGTTTATATATGAACAAATGATACTATATATATATATATATACATACATACACATACCGTCTACATTTCAAAGTTATATCGTTGGTTAGTGCCTGATATACATTTGTCGTGCTGGGTTGGATTTAATCATGCTGGTGTCGTTGGACATTCCAGCATGATTATCAGTGATCAGTATACCTAATAATGTTTTGCAGATGTATTCATGCATTGATGTGCTTACAGTATGATACAGTAAGATACAGTATGATACAGTGTTTTACGGTATGCAATTAAAATTTGTAAAAAAATATCTATAAAAATTTATCAATATATGAATATATACGTATGCATAAGAACAAAAACAAGACAGAAAACCCACACGGAAACGCAGAGAGGAGGAAAAACCCTCAAGGATATATCGATAATTATACATATCAATTCTTATTGGGTTGCTGCTGCTGACATGTAGCCCAACATTGGCCGCATATTGCCTGGCAAAAACTCAATTCTTATTCATTATCTATGACTTCATATTTTGTATGCACATACCACTATCTTGCATTATCAAGCCTACAACTCTCATCTATCCAGGCCGCGTTTGAGGATTCTGCTGATTTGCTTGCAAAAACTCAACTTGAGTGGAGGGCTGGTGGCTGTTCCATAAACAACAACAACAACAACAACAACAAAAACAACAACAACAACAACAACAACAA